>JBAMNC010000505.1:0-256185 GCA_037902135.1 Cetoscarus ocellatus
TTAAACCATGCTCAGGTGGAACTAAGAGCGTCAAGATAAGAACTTCATTTATCAAAGTATTCTGTTACAAAAGCACTTTCCAAGCTATTTTATCATTTTGCCTATACCATTTAACCTGAAATTTCTAAATTCCTTATCCAAATATGGCTGGAGACAATATCTAAGATGTGTATAATTAAAATTAGTCACCTTACTTCCTTTATTGACTGTTTAATTCATTGTCATGTATGTATTTATAATTTCTCTTTACTCATTCATTTAATGAACTTATGTTATATGCTTTTGGTCCCCCTATTCCTCATCCACCAGCAATTCTATTGCCACTTCCTAATTACTGTTTCATCATGGTGATTAAATATTGGTAAATACTGATCCTCTGTTAAGCTGGACTGTCTGTTGTTTGTGTACAATGTCTTTTCTGTTTTTTATTTTATTGTTCTTCTTTCCCCATTTAATTGTTTTAAACACTTGTCCTTTTTTCCCTTTCCTTTTTTAGCCTTGTTTTGTTAGTCTTACCTTGTCCCACCAATAAAGCATTAAAATAACAATAATAATAATAATAATAATAATAATAATAATAATAATAATAATAATAATAATAATAATAATAATATCTACCACGTCATTACACCACCACCACCAGCCTAAACCATTGAAACAAGGCAGGATGGATCCATGCTTTCATGATGTTGACACCAAAGTCTAACACTACCATCTGAATGTGGCAGCAGGAATCCAGACTCACCAAAAAGTCCAGTGTTGGGCATCCTGAACCATATAACCTCAGATAATATGTCCTCATAAATCTAATTTTAAAGTTTCGGCTCTAAACTACAGCTAATTTAGTTTTTAGCACTTAAAATGTGTTACTGAATTATTTTAGGCACTTTTAGGATTCTCTTGGACAAAACCCTGCTGAGCCGTTACATAAACATTCAATTATTTATACCTGTAAGGTTTAGGGTGAAAAAGTCACATTTTTATTTTCTCTCTGTGTCAGCAGGTTGTTACAATGAAGCTTAGATTGAGTTTAACTGTTAATTTTTTCACATACAGTTTAATGTACATATGATCCAAGTAAGTTACTAAATTTAAAATAAGTTTAATTTGACTCTAACTCTATTTGGATCTAAGTTTGTTGTGTATACTGTCAAGTACATTAACACAACCACAGATCAGTGTCCAGCTTGGATCTAATAATCTCATGCCCACAAACTCTGACAGAAAATGATGGTGCCATGTTTGATGACCAGCTGACCTTTAAGGCTCACGTGGCCTTGATTGCTCGGTCTTGTCAATACATGCTCTATAACATCAGGAGGATCAGACCCTTCCTGACAGAACAGGCAGCACAGCTTCTGGTACACGTTTGGGTGATTTCACTCATCGACTACTACCACTCTCTACTAGCAGGTACTGCATGCACATTTAAATCTCTGTAGATGATTCTCGTCGGTGTTTACATCCCACCTCAGGCCAACGTGAGTGAGGCTGTGCAGCAGCTGGCTGAACAGATCACGTTTAGAACGAGAACACACGGACTCTCTGCTTATTATTCTGGGGGACTTTAACAGAGCAAAACTAAACCATGAACTGCCAAAATACAAACAATGTATTAATTGTCCCACCAGGGACAATAACACTCTGGATCACTGTTACACAGTCTTAAAGGATGCATATCGCTCTGTACCCCGTGCAGCTTTGGGACACTCTGACCACTGTCTGGTCCATCTGATTCCATCTTACAGGCAAAAACTAAAATCTGCCAAGCCGGTGGTCAAGACAGTGAAGAAGTGGACGAGTGAAGCAAAACAGGAACTTCAAGACTGTTTTGACTCCACCGACTGGGGTGTTTTTGAAGCTGCAGCCACCAACATAGATGAATTGGCAGACACTGTGACATCGTACATCAGTTTTTGTGAGGATGCTTGTGTGACAACAAAGACTTTCCGGACATACAGCAACAATAAACCCTGGTTTACATTAAAACTCAGCCGCCTTCGTCGAGCCAAGGAGGATGCCTACAGGAGTGGGGACAGAGCTCTGTACCGGCAGGCCAGGAACACACTGACTAAGGAGATCAGAGTGGCTAAGAGGAGCTACTCTGAAAAGCTGAAAACAGGTTCTCAGCCAACGACCCAGCATCAGTGTGGAAAGGCCTGCAGGAGATCACCAGCTACAGAAGACGCCCGGCCCCCACTGCTGCAGACAACAAAGCCCTGGCTGACGACCTCAACAACTTCTACTGCAGATTCGAGAGGGACCACTTCACACCTGTCCCACCCCTCTCTGTAGTTCCGCTGCCCCCCCCACCCCCCCACCCCCCCCCCCCCCACCACCACCACCACCACCACCCACAGACACTGAGCCCCTCACCTCAACCTCATCACCACCCCCGTCCCCCGGCACCTCCAACCTCCAGACCCTCCAAGTGAGCGAGGAGGAAGTGAGCCGGCTGCTGCAGAGACAAAAGACCAGGAAAGCTCCAGGTCCTGATGGAGTTTCCCTCTCCTGTCTGCGAGCCTGTGCAGACTAGCTGGCTCCCGTGCTCACTCAGCTCTTCAACAGGTCCCTGGAGCTGGGTAAGGTCCCCTCCTGCTTCAAGCGCTCCACCATCATCCCCGTCCCGAAGAAACCTACCATCTCTGGACTTAATGACTACAGGCCTGTCGCGCTGACATCTGTAGTCATAAAGACCTCTGAGCGGCTGGTGCTGGCACACCTGAAGTCCCTCACGAGCGACCTACTAGACCCCCTGCAGTTTGCCTACCGGGCAAACAGATCAGTGGACGACGCTGTCAACTTGGGGCTGCATTACATCCTGCAGCACCTGGATCGTCCCGGGACCTATGCACGGGTCCTTTTCGTAGACTTCAGCTCGGCTTTCAACACTGTCGTCCCCCACTCCCTCTGCTCCAAACTGTCCCAGCTCACCGTGCCACCTGCGCTCTGTCAGTGGATCTACAGTTTCCTGACTGACAGAAGCCAGCAGGTCAGGCTGGGGCAGGTCACCTCAGACATTCGGACCACCAGCACAGGGACCCCCCAGGGATGTGTCCTTTCTCCACTACTCTTCTCCCTCTACACAAACGACTGCACCTCCACGGGCGCCTCTGTGAAGCTACTGAAGTTCGCAGCCGACACCACCGTCATCGGTCTTATCCAGGATGGTGATGAGACTGCTTACCGACAGCAAGTGGATCAGCTGGTGCTCTGGTGCAGTCAGAACAACCTGGAGCTAAACATGCTCAAGACGGTGGAGATGGTAGTGGACTTTAGGAGACACCCCCCCACCCTGCCCCCCCTCACAGTCCTCAGCAGCCCGGTGTCCACTGTGGAGAGCTTCAGATTCCTGGGCACGATCATCTCTCAGGATCTGAAGTGGGAGCAGAACATCAGCTCCATCCTCAAGAAGGCCCAGCAGAGGATGTACTTCCTGCGGCTCCTGAGGAAACATGGACTCCCCCCTGAGCTGCTGCTGCAGTTCTACACTGCAGTCATCGAGTCTGTCCTGTGCTCCTCCATCACTGTGTGGTTCGGAGCTGCCACCAGGCAGGACAGGTCCAGACTGCAGCGCACTGTGAGGACTGCTGAGCGGATCATCGGTGTCCCCCTGCCCTCTATCCAGGACCTGTACTGCTCCAGGACTCGTAGGAGAGCAGGAAACATTATGAGGGACTCCACTCACCCTGCTCACAGACTCTTTGAACTGCTCCCATCCGGCAAGCGCCTCAGAGCCCTGCGGACCAGGACAAGCCGGCACAGGAGCAGTTTCTACCCATCGGCAGTCACCATTCTAAACAGCTCATAGCTACATAATTAATAAGAGCTGCAACTTTTTAAACAGTTAATAGCTGCACTATCATTGCACAGCTGCACTTTCCTCTCTTCAGTTGTAAACATTCCTGGATGTTTGCTTGTATATATTCCTGATGCACATTTTTTATTTTTTATTTTTACACACACACTTTATTTGTTAAGAGTTTTGTACATTTATATTTCTTCATTGTATTTATTTAATCTTATCCTCTATTTTTTTTATTATTTTTTTTTACATTTACCTTATTTTTATTTTGTCTCGTTCACTGTACTAGAGAGAAGACAACTGCCAAAGTCAAATTCCTTGTATGTGTCGCATACTTGGCAATAAAAAAACTATTGTGATTCTGATTCTGATTCTGATTCAGAATGCAGCAGCAAGAACGGCTCCGGTTTACCTGGAATCCCTCTCGTAGAAGACGCCTGGTGCTCCCATTGTAACAAGGCTCAAAATCTATAGTTAGACTCTTCTCCTCTGTTGTTCCCATGTGTTGGAATAAATTACCAAACTCCTATCGATCTGCAGAGTCCTGACCTACTTTAAGAGGAAGATGAAGACTCAACTGTTTAGGGAATACACATGTTCTTAGTCTGAGTTAAAAGATTGAAGACCAAGCTCATTGTGAACAACTCAGCACTGACTATGTTGATGCCAGTGTCAAGAGGACCTGAAAATGACATTGAGGTGACTTCATTTCCTGTTGGTTTCTTGGTTCAAATCTATAAATAGTCACTGCCATGACCTCTACATGGCACCACCTGTGTCCAATCAGACTTGAAGTAGTTTGTTGCTCTTCCTAATGTTGTTCCCTCCAGTTCACATTCTTGCTCGTGTTGTTCTCACTCTCTGATTCATAAAGTTTCAGACAAAAGCGTCTCAACTTACAGACAATCAACTTAAAGTAAGAATAAGAAATAAAATGTCAGGAGGAATAAAGTATAAAATAGCTATAAAACAGTGCAAATTGAATTAGGTTGATATACAGCCAGTAGCCATATTTTGATTTTTATTTATACTTGTATTTATTTATATTTATGTTCATATTTTGTTCATTTATTATGTTCATTTATCTTTTTTATATATCTAATCTAATAAAAAACATACATTAGGCACAAAAAACACAAACACAACACAAAGGTATAAGCAGAAGTTGCAGTTCACTGATTTGATTAAATAGGTGGTCTGTAACATTTAATTTAATCCAAACAAAAGTTAGTTTTAGAGGAGATAAATTAATCTGTGATGATTCTCTATAACAGCCAAAAACTCTACTGTCATGTGATTCACACTAGCTGCAACTGGTGTTATTGGTGTATCGGTGTAATACGTTACCGTGTTAAATGGTGTCTCTCGGCCAAAGGCGTCTGTAATTGTCGTCGTTACTAATGATATTAAAATCCCATAATTTATCAACGTATAATAAAAGATATGAATATGTTGTCACTGTGACAACGCTGCAAAAAAACAGGCATACGCGAGCACAGAACGGAAACTGTGACTACGACACTTACGGGTATTTTCGGCAGCGAGTCACCTGATAGCACGGCCACGGTTTACAGCGTCACACCGCTCCGGCTAACGAGCGAACTAACACCGTGAATTCACAGCAATGGGTCCTTTAACTTCGACTTTAAACCCCTCGTGTTAAATTCAGAAGGGAAATTAATCATAATTAAAGAACCATCTCAGCTCGAAGTGACAATAATTCAGCAGAAGCGATGCTCTGTCGGTTAGCATTCTGGGTAAAACTTGGTACATTTCGTTGTTTTTACCTGCTCGTTGAATTTGTTCAGGTTCTGAAAGTCGGTGCTAACAGAGTCCGGTAACACGTCTTTAGTGAAATGAAGCTGCATCGTTTTTATCGGTAAAAAATCCTAAAAGAAATCAATGTAAGCAGCTCTGCTCTGCTCTGCTGCAGCGGCCAGTTCCTGATTCTACAATGCGCATGCGTGACAGCAAGTGAGGGGAACATGGGTAATGAAGTGTTTTTATTAAAATGTTTTTAAGTTGAAAAAGAAGTAAAAGACAATGTTTTAAGTCTTCAGAAGGTGTATTTACTCCGAGATGTAAGGTTTTTCCTCACATTTATTTAGTTTTGGCCCTGGAAACAGATTCAGAGCCATTTTTATATCTGTAATATATCAAACAAGTACATAACAGCTGTAAATACCCCTTTTTATTTATTTATTTGACTTTACTTTAATTTGTAAGTTTCTTCATATTTCTTCTTTGTATTTTATTGCTGCTGTAAACTTGGAATTTCTCCCTGTGAGACTAAAGGAATATCTTATCTTATCTTTAAAACAAACACAAAAAAACTTTCATGTAAATAAATTCTGATTCCCTTTGCTAGAGGGACATTAACAAATTGCCTGGCATATCATATATGACATACAGTTAACCGAGCCTTTACCAGTCTTAGCAGTTAACACATAAATAAACTACAGACTATCATGTCGTCATACAAGGAATTATTTTTAAAATGTGTTATAAGCTGTTTTGTTGTCACTTTAAATGTCTTCATCCTATTTTTTGTTTGTTTTTTGGGCCATAACAGGTGCTCCCAATAATTAAATTATTAGCATTTTTATGTATTAATTTATTAACTTCTTGACACAGGTCTTAAAAATATCTTGTCTCTTTGTATACATAAAATACCCACAGTTCTTGTTTTTAATTTTTAATAACGTAAAATTCTGGAATGTTTTAAATGGGTTAGCTCCCATGAATTAAAACTGAAAGGGATAAACAGTATAAATGATGGACTGATGTGTATTAGTTTTATTTATGCTCTTGCTGCACCAAATAATGTTTTAAAATGTTCAGGTCTTTAGAAAATCATTAGAGGGAAATAAAAATCTACATTCTGTTCAAGGTTTGAATCTTTAACAGCATTAACAGAGCAGAGACATGAGGGCTGATTATATGATAAATAAAAACATTTTAGAAGCTTAAAATGAAGACAGTTTTATTTAATGTTAGATGGTTATTTGTGTCTTTAACAGAATAACTTGGCTGTAAAATTAAAAGTGGTCCATCAATAATATATGCACAGCTGGTTTGGGATAGGGCCCGATCTGATTTCTTTTCATGGAGCCTAAAATTTCTTGCAGCGCCCCTGCAGCCTAACCTGACACGCCATATGGACAGTTCCGTATATCCGCAACGGAAATGTTTCAGTAATCCATCTGGGAACGAGCCGCTCAAAATGTTTTCAGGGGCAGAACCTTCAAAAAAAAAAAAACAGCAGCTTCTGATTGGTCGATCGTTCGGCTCGTCACACTCATCACAGACCAATCATATCAAGCAACGCTGTTACGTATGACGTAGCATTCTTAGCGGCTAACGGCTAACAACAGTTAACGCCGGCTAACTGTTGTTAGCCGTTAGCTTAAACTACCTTAGACTATCGTCTTACATTAAATTATATCACACAGATGTATCATTTAGCAATTATATGTGACATGAACCTCGTCAAAGACAATACCTTCCAAGTTTTCCCGGTAAACTTTTAAGGAGAGCATATTTCGCTCAGTATCACTGAGTAACCATGACGAGCACAGAGAGACTAACCGGCATGACTGTGGAGGATTTCCGCGGTCTCTCCCAGTTTCCCAGCAGTGATTCCCGATCAGGAGAAGAGCAAAAAAGGTAAGACAAGCTCCAAGTGACGTTCTTTCCTCCTCTTTTAAAGACAAATTTGAGTCCATTTCTGATAAAAACCCGCAGTTATTGTTTTCAAACATTTAGTCACTTCCTGTTGTCATCACGTCCGCAGCTCCCGCCTTTCTTTCTTTCTTTCTTTCTTACTTTCTGTCTTTCTTACATTTGTTCTTTTTATTGGCAGTTGGCAACCAACTTTCAGGTGTATTTACCACCACCTACTGAACTGGAGTGTGGGTCCATAGATGGTTAGCAAAAAAAAAAAAAATTATTATATCCTATTTCCTAACCTCCCTCGCCTCTGTTCTCTGATTGGGCCGTTAAACATTTAGCCAAGTGAAGACGTTGGACAATGGAGGTTGGCAAGATGGATATGCAGGATTTCAGAATCAGGCAGGTCCGTCTGCTTTGCAAGGCTACCTGCAACATCCCTGGAAATAACCTCTAATTTAAGTTAAATATTGTTTATTGATCTAATTTTGCTACTGGAAGAGCCAGAGGAAACATGAGGTAGGAATGAAAATTTGACTTGCACATAACAATATTAGCATTTTAAAGGTTTAAGGGGAAAACTAAATAACATTTAACCTAGTTTTTTTAGCACAATTGAGCCGTTCTAAAAGTTGATATATACTAACAGTACTTGTAGCTTGTTTCTTTACACAGTTGAAAACATGTTTGTCATGTGCATTAGAGGTTTCAGTATTACACAAAAGTAGACACCTGCTGGAAACTTGAGGTCCAGGGCGCCTCGTGGTATAGTCAAAAGGAGAATGATACATGAGACACATCACTGTAATGACCTTTACAGATTAAAACATGTAAGATTTTAGAAGAAATGCTCCTACCTTAACCTTTTAGAGAGAAATATTATTCTGACTTCTCATTTACCAGTAGAATAAATAAGAAACTTGATTTGCCACCCCAGGTGCAAAATTCCTGCACTGTGATTGGCTTTTTGTCGTGTTAGAGTTGGTTATTATGTAAAAAATCAAAGAGGGCTGTGAAAAAACAGGCTTCTGCAGGCTTTATATGGTTTATGTTGTCGTTTTTAAATACAGTATATAATTACGTTTTTTGACAATGCAAAACAGGACCCTACAACAATACGAGGGAGATTGAAACAAAAACTTTCTTTGACATTTAATAGTTTAGTTTTAGCTTGTTATTACTATTAAACACTTTCGACCATGTTGTATTAAAAGAAGGAATGGAAATAATGCTGATATTACTGAACTTATTATTGCCAATACAGATATTTTTGGTCAAGAGCACAAGCTCTTTACTTTACCATAATGGATTTGTTTCTTTCATGATGAGAGTCTATTTTTGAGGAACTGATGCAAAACAAGAAAATCATTTAAGTCTTTAAAAAAATCAAACTCTTGATTTTTAAATGTACCCATTCAGAGATGATAAAATGCAACAATACAATACATTTTTCTGGTATATGGTGGTTATGTATGGCTAATATATTGGCTGTAAAAATCATCAGAAATTTAAATATCAGCCGATAATGATATATCAATAATATCTTGATTCACTAGTTAAGTCTTTAAACTGACTCTGAACTTAAACTTAAAAAACAAGAACTGGTACCAGTATGAGTCGCCACCTTGTTGTTTTTTTAAATCGATTTTAAGAACGTATGGAATTTAATTATAAATTACAACTCATGGAAATAAAAAAGTAAAGCAAATACTGTTGATTTCTGTGTTTAGACTCTAGTATTTCTTGGATGGTTGAGGGAACGGGGCGCGGAAAAATATTAATCTCAACATGGGGTCACAACAGAAACTAACTGAGAACCATTCACTACAGTGCAGCTCAAGTGTTCTCTCTGTTTCCTTACTTATGAATATCGCAGACATATTTCTGCACATTGCAAGAATATGTTTGCACCATCTAAAAAAGTGGGTTGAACTACCAAAGAGCCGAGGTTTGCTGTTCCACAAACATGTTTGTCACCCTCATTTAGTCCAAAATACTGTCAACAAATCTCTTAAGAGTATTTTATGTGAAAAATATATTGACTGCATTTGGAAAAAAATGTGAAACTGGCAAGAAGTGAAGAGGGATGGATAACTTATCAAAATACTGGAAAACATTGCTAACATATTTGTGCAATTTAGAGTGCTCCCTTCTGTCTTTGGTGAATTTATGGCACTGATATTTAATGGGGGAAACCAGCAAAAAGAAACTATCGCCTCACCCACTTATCCAAACATTGCCAAAACATAACCAGTATGTTTGTGCACTATAGACCTCTCTCTCTCTCTCTCTCTCTCAATTTTCAATTCAATTAAAAAAAGCTTTATTGGCATGACAGATGTACATTTACATTGCCAAAGCAAGTGTGACATAGAAAAATGTACACACAGTAAAACAAACTTTACAGATGTAGGCATGCAGTGCAAAAGAATAAAATAAGAACAAATAACAATAAAATAAGAATAAAAATGAGAATAAAAATACTCTCTCTCTCTGGGTGAAGCTATGACTGGGGCCCATTTTGTTTCTCTGCTTTAAAAGCCGAACAAAAAACCTTTTGAATTTTTGTTTACATGCTCTGATTGCTTTTAGCTAAATGTGCAGGGGCCCCATTTCTCTTTGAACCAGACCTCTAATTCACGAAGTCCCATGGGCTGTGTGTAGTTTCAGGTTTAGTATCTTTGAGGCTCTCGGGGGAAAAGGGAAGATCTCTGCAGTAATTTAAAGATCTGATGTAAGTGTGGCTCCAGAGAGGTGAGGAAAGAAGTTCCACTTCTGAGTTTACACTCTCACCAGGGAGAGACCACCCCCTCCACCCCCTGCAGATGGAGTATAGATGGGACAAACCACGCTGAAGTTCACCCACTGAACTGTAGGACACAGACACAGAGAGAGAGAGGGGGAGAGAGAGAGAGAGAGAGAGAGAGAGATCTGCAGCGGCATGCTCACTCAGACTGAAACACTCTGAAGACACCAGACTGAATCCTGAACCTGCGCGCAGCTTCAAACTCTCATTTTTGACCTTTAAACGCTTTTGTTCACTGTCCTCGACCTCACGGACACCAGCACAACTTCTACATTTTCTCCCGTGGATGAGCGCAGGAAGCGTGGATGGTTATGTAAGTTTTTAACACGGGAAAGGAAGCAGGGCGGTCTGTGCAGGACTTATTTCAGCCTTTCATTGAGCGAAAAATATGACCAAACGCTTTCAACACATGGTTTTAAACCTCACATAATGATGTTAACAGAGCCAGAATGGTCATTTATGGAATGATAATTACTTTTGAAGGATCGTGCAAGTTTGTGAAGTTTGCACCTCGGTCGACCTGTTGCACATGTGCACGAGAGACCTGCAGCGCTGCACAGAGATGCCATTGAACCCGATAGAATAAACAAAAACGTAACAATCGCATTTTTATCCTATCAAACATGACATTAATGTAATTCAGTTTAAAGATACTGCAGTTTTAGCTGGGTGACAGTCATTGTTCAACAATCGTGTAAAAATCGCTTTTGGATTGAACCGCAGGAATTTCAGCCATAGTGAGGCTTTGATTCAGGATTTAATTCGATATAACAGGTAATAAATCAAAGTATTTATCAGATAATTGTTGCTGTTTTATCCCACATTTTTCCCAAAGCCTCTAATATTTTGTTCAGTGGTTATTTAATGCAGATTTATCGTGCGTAATCGCATTTCTAGCTCGCATAATGGAAATAATCGAAAGCTTTGGATTTCTGCTAGCGCGTCTTCTCTGCAAGGCTAAAATGCTGTGATATATGCATTGAACGGGGTTTTCCCCCTCTCTATATTACTGTAAGTTTTTCTTTAAGTATATTAAGCCTGTATATGGTGGTTCTAAAGGCGATATGACTGATCATATCGTGCGTAATCACTTTGGTAGCTAAGTATCGAATATGGATTTCAGCTACAGTGTGCCTTTTCTGGAGGCACACATGCTACTATATATGCAAATATCTATATTTTTTTCCTTTCTATCTTACTGAAGGGACTTCTGAAAGTATATAAAGCATGTTTACAGTGGATTTAGAGGCAATATGACGTAATTATATCGTGTGTAATTACTTTTAACCCCTGGCGCAGAAGGCAAGGTATCGATCTTTAATTTAAGCTGCAAAGTGTGAACTAGAGGTTTAAGTTTCAAAATATAAGTGATCAGTGTTTTTGTTAATGAGCTCTTTTTGTCATGTCCATGAAAAAAGATTTTCAAAGCATGCTTTCACGTGTTTCAGTAGATATTTAAAAGCGATTTAACCGTGCGTAATCACGATTTTGGTCAGAGTCATAGCAAGGAAAATATCGAAATAGGATTTCAGCCATGGTGCGTCCTATTACACGTATTCTTTCCAAAATTAAACAACTAAACATTTCATATATTTCTAACGTTATTGTCAGGATCCCTGCAAGGACTGAACCACTTTTGTGGTTCTAGTCATAGTCAAACGTGATCATATTGTGCGTAATCCTTTTTCGCAGAAGTAAAAACATCGAACATGGATTTAAGCCACGGTACATTCTTATCTAGATGTCCAATGACAATGTTTGACTGATCTATATATAAAAACATAATTTAGCTCTTCTTGTAATCGTATTACATATGAGTCTGCAGGGGCCTACATAATGTTTCTTTTTGGCTTTATTGGTATTTCGGTGAGCTTCGATTGTGCTTAATCGCTTTCATTCAAAATATCAGCCGGGAAATTCTGAATAGTTCGTTTTTTTTTTCATTTTCTCCTGGTCATTTAACTATTTAACGTGAGAATTTCTCCTCTTATCTCACTGCTAGCTTTCTACCAGGATTAAGACCTTGCTCACTGCGGTTCTTGTGAACACTATACGCGGTTTTTATTGTGCGTAATCGCAGTTTTCAGTTACAGTAGGTTAAAGTATCGGAAAGCGATTTCAGCTAAAATGGGTGTTTCTTAAGATATAAATGCCATTCGTGTAAGAGATCGAAGTATGCATTACAGAGCAATCACTGCGTTTCTTATTTTAAATATTTCTGCAAAGACTTGGAGCACACTTTTAGAGGTTCTGGTGGTACTTTCAGCGCAGTTTTATCGTGCGTATTTTCATCTAGCCTGAGAAGTTAAACACTGGATTTTAGCCGTAGTGTGTTATGCTCCAGGCTTAAACACTTAAATATAGGTGTAATGACAATTGTTGCAGGTAGTCAGGGCTTGTTTCTGTTTGTTCTTTTGATTGTTTTAACGCACATTTATCGTATTTATTCGGCGCACAGTCAGATATAAAGAAATTCAGCTGTAGTATCCTTACAGCATGTTGTAATGCTGAAGTATAAGTGTTTTATATCCATATTTATATTTGTCTGTGAGCAGGTAAAGCGTGTTTGTAGTCATGTTCTAAGGGATTGTTATCTTGCGTAATCGTATTTGTGTTGCTCAGGGAAGTTATGGACCACCGGATCGTGAGAGCTCTTTACCTGATTTACAGCACATATATCACTGAGGCGTGTTAATGTTTCTAAGCTGCCTCTTGTTTGCTCTTCGTAAGTATCATATAGGCACTTAGATAATGTCTTCACTGGGTTTCGTGGTCATTTCAGTCTGATTTGTTCGCGCGTAATCACCTCTTCCAGCCTAACTCCTGTGGTTTGTTGTGTGTGCGCCAGTCTTGATGTGAAAACTCGTCCCTGCAGGGCCGACTTCAGGTTGAGGTTAACTCTGGTTTGACTTCATAATGTGTAGATTTCTGCACATTTCTGTCACTCCTGCTCTGGTTTCCTGTTTCTCTTCCTCTCGTGTTTCTCGACGCGCTCCTGTGTTGGAACATGTTCGCTTCAGTTCTTAAGAGTCTGAACTTCCTTCTTGGATTATCGCGTTTATTGTCACCTGGTGATTGATGAGTGGAGCATGCAGTGGTTGTGGTGCAGATGAAGCATGCCGTGGGACGTGAGGGGGAGGAGTCAGAGTGAGGTTTTGATAACAGTGTGGGTGAGGTGGGTGAGGTGGTTCAGGGAATAGTGACATAATTCTGTGGAATGAGCCAGTTTGTGGACAGCAGGAGCAGACAGGCCTCAAACACACATGGTAGACTTCACAAGTAAACACAAAACTTTTGCTTTGTTTCTGTAGAGCATTTTTAGAGCTCAAGTTCAAGCAGCTAAAGTTTCAATATGAAACTATACGCCACATTTATGAAGCTGCAGTGACTTGCTTTGACTGGCAGTTTTTTTAACACCACTTACCACCATAGAAAGTAGCTGTTGAAGAAAACCATGTTTAGATGTCGAAAAGAAGCATCAGATGGATAACTTAAAGGGATAGTCCAGTGTTTTTTTTCAGCTGGGTTTTATCAGGTACTAGACAGTCAGTGAAGTGGCTGAAGGGTGTTATCAGATTGATCCACTCCTGGACCCAAAATGCAGCATCTGTGTGGACGAAATTCCTATACATACAGTTAAAAAACCTGTGCCTATGTCTGAATTCATCTCTGTGTGGATGGCCCCTGAATCTGTTAGAACGCTGGGGGCCTGACAGGAAGCTGTGGTGGGCCAGATGTGGCCCGTTCATATAGTCTGTGGTCTTTGGAAGTGTCTGGCCCGGGGTAAAGGTGGCATCTCTGTCATACCACACTCTTTATTCCCAACTTTATACTCTATCTATGGCTTTGTCACTCCAACCAAGGCAGAAAAGTGAATAAATAAAGTAAACACAACAACAATAAAAACAAGACAATAATAATATCACTGTGTGCATATCTGAAAGTAGCTTTGGTGCAGGAACAATCACATTCTGGGCAGCTTTGGAGCTTCAAAATATAAAAATATTGCAGGTTAAAGAACGACTGATCAGATCAAATATTATTGTGCTAACAGTCTTTTATTTGGGGAAGCAAATCCTCTCCATTTGGATAATTAGTATTATTTCATTGGGCCATCTCCAGAACCAGAAATATCAAAACTTCTGCCAGTGTTTTGGCCATATATAAAAGCCATATAAATCACATATATTGGCTGTAATACCAACAAAATATTTGCATGTGGCACAATGTGTCACACAATTATTGCTGACTTTTTACATTTTTAAAACAATATTACTTCGGTTAGAGAATGAAATGTTGTTTTCCTTGGTCCGCATCAATTTCTTATACAAATTCACAGTCACAATAAGAGGAACAGGTCAGTCTGAGCAAAGGCGATACTTCACACTCAAATATCAATATTGGTATCAGCAATGATAAGTTTGGTAATATCAGTATATCAAGTGTTGGCAAAAATCCACCACCGTGCATCCCTAGTCCCATTTACAATATCAACATCACAAAACAAGGATTGTATCATTTCAGGATGAGAAAATTTATATTTTAAAAAAGTGATTACTTTCTTTGCCTTTCTAATGAATGGTGAGTATTTAGGTTCAAAATAGCATCATGATTTAAATGTAGGAACGGATCTTGTCTTTACAAATGTTTAAAAGGCCCCTACATGACTCTGAGCACTAGGAAGCTCGAAGTATTGTGGGCAGCCTTGTATATGTGGACATGGCCCATCTCTGTCCCAACTTTTATGGTCATGGCAGCTTCAGAGAGCAGGTGCATCAGGTATCGACGGTCAAGACAAACAGACCGATGCTATCAATCAATCAATCAAACTTTATTTGTGTAGCACTTTTCATACAACATATGAAACATGAAGTGCTTTATATAAACAGAACAGTAAGAACAAATAAACCCAAATTAAGCAATAATAATAAAATAATAATAATAATAATAAATAAAATTAAAAATAACAAAGATCTTGATTTAACAGAACCGTGTGTGTGAGCAAGGAACTGTGGAAATGCCAAAATGAGAAAACACTGGAGATAAAAGTGAAAAAACAAAACAATATAAGTAATTATAGAATTAATAATAATAGTAATAATAGGACTAGATTTTTCTAAAATCTTACTTTAAAATGGCAGACTGGAAACTGGCTTGTAGTTACCTCAAATCGACGGATCCAAATTGTTTCTCTTTTTAAAAGCAAAAGGAAAAATGCCCATCTGAAGAGAATAATTTAAAAATTAAGAAGATGAGATTTAAAAGAATTATGTATTTGTTTCAAGAGGGATGTGGGGATGGGATCAAAAATACATGATGCTGTCTTAGCTGGGAGACGACTTTGTCAAGCATTTCAGAATCAACCAGGACAAACTTCTCCGGCGCTTCCTCATTAGAGAATAAAATTTGGTTTCAGGCTTGGAGTGGGATAAACCTGATCTCACTGACTCAGTTTTACTGCTGTTAGTCCAGTTCATCACAAAATAAACCCCCTTCAGACTTGAGAGATAAATAAAGTTGATTATTTATATCTCTGTGCAGGATCACGTGATCCATGATGGTCCCGTCCTTTTCCTGGTGCCGTCAGTAAACATCGTCTGTGCGTGCAGAGCTCTCAGTAATAACCGATGTTCGGATGAGTAATATGCATGAATAAATCTCTCACCGTTTGTATTCATGTTAAATCTCACAGCGTAGAGTCTCCATTGAACATGACAAGTGTTTTTGTTGAAGTCAGATTATCTCTTTTTCGGTCTGACACAGTGAATAATTGTTTAGACTGGATTGTTGTTTCAGGTTATCCCGTGGAGATCAAATCTGTCACAGATTAAAAATGGTGTCAGTGAGTGTAGCTCTTTTGACCTGGAGCGACCTGCGCGAGATAAATGAGTCACTGTGATTTCACTGTGATGCTAATTAGGTGATAACAGTAATTGATCTGAAGCCAAACATTAATCCGCTCTGCTCTCAGATTGTGCCGGCGCCGTGAGGTCAAACAATAACGAGGAGGTTATTTACTGCTGCTGACAGAAGTTTATCCAGGGGAAAGTTAAAAACATCTCTCCAGCCTTTAAGTTAACCTGGCCGTGCAGATGGATCAGTCTGATTCAGTGTCTGTAATCTTACCAAGCTCCAGTCTACAACAGCTGTGATGGCCCAAAACGGGACGGCCCAATCAGAGTACCTTAAAGCACGAGGGGTGGGCCCATCTGTCTTTGAGCAAGGTAACTCAAAAACCTCTCCACAGGCTTTGCTGAAAGTTTCAGGGAATGTTGGTCATGGCACAAGGAAGTCGTGGTCAGATTTTGGTTGGGATCTGAGGACAGATGCAGATCCAGGAATTTTCTACAGGGTTTGTTTAAAATGCAAAATCAGTCGTTTTTTTCGTACCATATTCGTCACATGAACCGTCTGATATAAATGACATAACCTGTTTCCATTCAGGCATTCAGGCAACAGCTCACAAGAAGTGTTTGGGAATGGGGAGAACTTTTCAACAACATATCCCGCACATGATTGGACCATTGTCCTGTCAACAACATTTATTACGGACCAATCAGATTGTGTATCAGATAGCGAAATTTAGTATATCTCGGCTGGTAATTTGTACAATAAATCCTCTAAAATCTGTTGGAAGAGGAATGAAAATATCCACAGAGAAATGCTTTGTTGTTCTTTGTTCATCATTTCATGAAGAAAGATCACCTAGTTCTTATAAAACGTCCACTATAGAGGGCAGCATTTCTGCTAACATCTGCCATGGTTTATAGGGACGCAGTCGCTTCTCACTGTCACCAGATCTTTCTCCTCACCTTTGCAGACCAAGCTCAAAGTTCCAGCATGAAGCTTTGCAAGTTGGCTCTGTCTGATTATAGACTTTGAATCAGGAGGATCCAACTACACTGAGGTTACAGTAATTAGCTGTCAGAAATGCCGTGGTGGAGATTCACACTCTAGGAGCTATCCTTCCACTACCAAGAAGGACTGAAAAAAACCACAAAATATCTAAACAAAAAGAGAAAACCTGCTATATTCACATTTTGGATCACCACTAAACTTAATCACGTCTTCCTTGTGCCATGACCAACATTCCCTGAAAATGTAATTGAAATATGTTAAGAACTTTATCTCTGTTGTCTTGCTAACAGATGGACAAACAAACTTACAAACACATGGACAAACCCAGTAAAACATGAACTCCTGGTGGTGGTAATTCCTGTTAATTCTCCTAAAAACAGCGTCAAATGTGATATTTTAAATATCACAGATCTTATTATGAACAATAAAAGTTGAAGAGCTCTGTCTGGATTATATGATAATTATTATATGACATAAACACGTTGAAATACTCTTCACTGTGCAGATGGTTTGTCATACCTGAATAGAGGTGGTTCAGGTTTCACCAGGGTTTCAGAAACGCTGCCTCCAATAAAATGATCCTATTTACCAATCTAGAAGTGAGCTAAGAGCACAAACCACCACCAAGGCATTTCTTTTTTAACACTTCATTTATACATTTTCAGTTTTACAGAACAATAGTGACAAAATGCCCTCAGGACAAAAGACCAAAGACAACAGAAACAGACTTAAGCAAGACGTCCAACAGATAACGGTTATTATGTATATTCCCACAGTTCTGCACCATTGAAGTTGAGTCTCTACATTATTAGTATGCAGGTGAAATTATGTCAAGAGATCCTGGCAAATAATATATTTGGTTGAAAAAATTCTACAAACAGTAACAGACAATCCTGGCATTGTTTACTTAATTATTAAAGTGCAGAAAATTTCCCCATCTTTTCAAATGTACAAAACATCCTGTATCCATATTTAGATCAACACCAAAATTTAATCACTTCTCTCTTGTGCAATGACCAGCATTCCCTGAAGATTTTATCAAAATGAGTGGAGAACTTTTTGAGATATCTTGCTAAAAGATAGACTAACACCAGCAAAACCAAGTCCCCCTAATTAATTATGAGTGCTGTCAGTATTTATGCACACAGTCAGAAATACAGACTGTCCTGGTTGTTCTGCACCTGCAGTCGAAATCACAGGCGAGGATCGCTGCAGAGAAAATCAGTATATAGATAAACAAATGTATGAAGCTTAGATCTGTTTGATGTTGAGCAAACGGAGCATAAAGGAACATAAACCAGTCTGATCCTGCTGGTTTATCCAGATATTTTAATGATTAATGAGGGTTCAGATCTTGGCAGAAGTTCAGCACCTCCTCTGTATTATTCTTGATGTTTGGGAATGCTTCACTGAAATATAACATTAATCTGAACTCAGCATGTTTCGTGGATGGGCCCGTGTTTTGTGTGTTTAGTGGCAGGATGAAAGTAGAGGACTTAAGTGATCAGTCAGGAGCATGAATCAGACACGAGGATTTCAGGTGGATTAGAGCTGACAGTCTGATTAGTTTGATTCATGTTTTGCCCAAAATGAATCCATGTATGATCAAGGTACATAATCCATCCTCTGAGCTCTTTTTTCTGGGATTATTGGTCCTCATAATAACAGCATTTGGTCCAGCTCACCCCAAACTGTTTTGTTTTGTAGCATGAGCATCGTGATTTGATGAATCTGTGCTTGTCGTTGCGCTCGACGTCCTGCTGCTGCTGCATCACGTCTCACAAACTGCAGGCCGATATCTCCTGACACGTTGGACCATGACAACAAATCAGTTTGTCCAACAGGTGCCCGCTGACGCACGAAGGATTATCAAACTAAGGGAATACGTGAACGCTAATTCAGATGTGCAAACATGACATTGTGTGTTTAAAGTCATAGAAGAATTGATCAGCTGTAGAAAAGTTTGCAGTGAGTAAATAACTTCATATCAGGCTCTGCAGCCCTCTGAATGGTTTCCAAAATGTTGTCTTTAATGACTGCTTTGTGATTTATTGATGAGGTAGAGGAAACCATTTTAGTTGAATTGAAAAATAAAATATGTATTTTTTTGGCTTGTATGCTCTCAGAGGGCCAGGTTTTTAAAAACTTAGGAGAAGTTTGCCATGATTTTTAATCTGTTCATGATTTGACGATAATATAAGAGAATATAAACTTATTTGAGGACATCATATGTCAGTATTAAAAGTCTCAAACATGAACACAAAAGTGATGCTTAATTTAAAAAGTTAAAAACAATATTCAACTTTAGTTTTAGGTGCAATCTATGAATTATTACCCATTAACTCTTGTTGTTTTTAAATGCATACATAAAGTCTAAATGAAAGACTTTACAAGGATAACAACAGACAGTAATGTCACTGCAAAACATATATATTTTAAGATTATTTTCAGAATAATATTCATAATGTAATATTTATCATGTGTAATGCACTTTATCTTTGTCATGGTTCGAAATCCTTCTCTGCACATTTCTACATTTTTGTCTTTATGTTTTAGTTTTTTTAAATATAACAATAATAATTGAAATAATAAAAAAAAAATACAAACTAATAACCATTTACCCTTGTTGTTTTTTGAATAAATACACAAAATCTACATAAAAGATTTTTCAGGAATAATAACAGGCATTTGTATTTGTAATATCACTGCATAAAACATGAGTATTTTTTGATTATTTTGAGAATAACATTATTTAAAATATGTTTATCATGTTTAATTATTCTTATTTTATATTTAATCCCTCTCTGCAGTTTTCTACATTTTGTCTCAATGTTTTACTTTTGTCAAATATACATATACAAAAATACAAAGTATTAACTATTTACTCTTTTTGTGTTTAAATGCATACATAAAGGCTTAATAAAAACTTTACAGGAATAATACCAGACAATTATATTTGTAATATCACTGCAGAAAATGAGTATTTTTAGATCATTTAAAGAATAAAATTATTTACAATTTAATATTCATCATGTTTAATGCATTTTATCTTTTGTCATGGTGTAATGGTGGAAATCTCTCTCTGCAGAGTTCTGCCTTTCTGTCATCATGTTTCACTTTTTTCAGTATAATCTAAGCTGACTCAGGGGCCACTTTGAGAGAGGACGAGGGCCACATGTGGCCCCCAGGCTGCCATTAGCCGCATCATGATCTGGTGAGATTAAGCTGAAAAGTTGAATCCATGATTAAGACTTGTTTCAGCGTCTTGAAGCTGCGCAACTGGTACAGAAAATGCCATAAGGGACAAAACAGGATGTAAAGAACTGGAAAGGTAATAAATAACTTAACATTTCAAATTTAGCCAAAATTTTGCTACCAACAGTATACGAGGCCGTCAGCACATGGTTTACTTTGCTGCCTCTGTATTTGTATTTGATTTTATTGCTCATTTAATCTCATATGATTCAATTATCTAAACAATGACTGAAGTAAAGTGTTTAATAATGAGAGCAGCAGGAGGCCCCTCATACACTGAGGGCATCTACAATAGTCGAGGTCAGATGTTTACAGTCTGCAGTCATCTTCAATACTGGTCAATATGGATTTAGAGCTACACCAGCGGCTCAGTCTGGTAGTTTGCTCTGCCAACATCCGGATGGTTGAGGGTTCGAGCCCGGCTCCTGCTGTCATAACCTGATGAGTCCCACTGCTGCGTCTGTGGTGTGTAAACAGGTATGAAAGGGCGAGGCTGTGTTTCTTAATGCTGATTGATAATTTAAGTAAAAACTTAAGCCATTAGAGAGTGAGAAAAGTGCTCTGTAACCTCAAGTTCATTTACCAATTACATAGTTGTAATACATTATATTATCAAAATATAAATATATATGTATATGCATATTTTAAATTATTAAAATATTTGAACCAAATCCAGACTGACCTCCTGTTGCAGAGGCACATTTGGGACAGCTGCAGCATTTACATAAAAGTGGATTTGTTAACATGTCTCGTCCAGATTAAATTTAAGTCTTTCATTTACTTTGACTGGACTATGACACAGAAGATGGAGGTTGGTTTGGACTCTCAGTTTTCTACTTTTCATGGTTTCATTGACTTCTTTTGAAGTTAATGTAGCTCTCATAAAATGGTAAAATTTAACATATATATAGTAGAATGAATAGTCACAGCATCAGCAGGTCACATACATGGATTAGACTCTCAGAGGGCCTAATGTGGCCACTTCCTGGTTATATGTGAGTGAACCCTGACAGCCTGATTACAACCTCATCTCCAAGACTTTAGGTTACATCTGTGGTGAGAAGCTTCACCGTTGATCAGCTAATTGAGGTTTTTGATCCCGGCTGTCCCATGTTGCAGAAGAAGTGACCTAAAGCTGGTCTCACTGCCGTGTCAGTGGCGTGGAAATGGGTGTAAAAGAGCGAGGACTTGAGTGAATGTGAGAATGAATGGAAAGAAAAGAAAAGTACGATATGAGCTCAAGTCTATTTACTATCAGCAATACTGCTTAACCTGATGATTCTATGAGGTGCTACTAATATTATCTGTTCCATAGTGAAAACTCAAAGTCCTTTGTCTGCATCAAACAGAGCATTGCTTTTGGACAGAGCATTTGACCGGAATGTTGCACCTGAACTGATAAAAATAGTTCAATTCATTATCTGAATAAAAAAAAATTAATGGCTGTCCACGTCATTCCTCTGCAGGTTACCCTTAGCTATTCATTAATAGACATAGATGCCCCCACAATAGTTTGTAAAGCTTCAGTAATGTTTCAAAAACATGTCTCAGATTGATCCTATTTTCACAAAGACCAAATTTCTCTAGTTAAATCTTGCCAAACTGTGCACTGCCCACGCAATTTAATCCATCAATCAGAAGTTAGTAGTCTTGTCATTTATCAGCTTGGACGTGTAATAACACGAGTGGAATCCTTTCAGACTGTTTGTTTACTTTGGACACTAACATTTTAATAACTTTCCGATTGTGGTCAATGACACACTCCTAATTGGAGCATAACTGATGCTGCTCCAAACAAATGGTTTTTTTTTGTTCATCTGTTAATCTGCAAATCTGTGGTGTTTTAGCTTATTTCTCTCCATATAAGCTCTGCTTCCTCTTGGCCTGTGAGTCAGCACGCAGGAATGAGGAAGCTCCTGCTGCGGTTAGCATCACAATGTGCTTACAGTTAGGCAAGACATCACACTGATTATTATTCTGCAAGAAGAAGCAGCAACATGATGGAGCACTGATCTCTTGATCTTATGTTTGTGCTCATGAATGCAGCTGCAGTGAACTTTAGAACTGAGCATATGATTAACCACAATGTCGAACCTTTTCACTGTGGGCTTGGGGAAATAATCTCTAAAAATTCCACTGCAGACTCATTTTAAAGATGTCTGCTGCAGGGAAAGTCCTTCACACTTCCTTTAAAACACTTAAACACACAAGACTTCGTCCTGGAGGTCTTATAAGCACATCGAGCAGAGAGGAGGGAAATCTGAAGAGCTATAGCCGAGGATACAGGAGAGCTTCCTCTGTGGAAGTGTTTTGACCAACAGATTCGCCCATGTACAGGAAATCACTCTGTGATTGGACGCTGCATGGAGTGGCGGACTTTACTGACAGACCAAATCATTGGCGGATTAATAATGAGGACAAAACAGACCTTAAACAGGCCCTAAACAGATCACTGACATCATTAAAAGTTTATTTAAAGCTGGTCTTTGATAATAAAGGATAAAATAAAAGATTTAAATGAGTTTGCTAAAACGTCCATGAAATAATAAGCTATTAATTCAAATTTATCACAAAAGGAGCCAAATCTAAACAGAAATATTTCATAGGAATATTCAATTTTTGTTTTATGTTTTTATTATTAAGAATTAAATAGAAGTCTAAGAGATGTGAAGTTTGCTTTCATTTGGAACATCTTCATAAATGTGTCATTTAATAAAATTAGTGCCTCATTGTCGACAAATTGGCTTTACAACGATATAAAAGACAGAATGTATTTGGCCTCCTATGATGGGCATGAAGGCTTAATAAATCTTTCTGCAGCCAAAGAACATCATATATTCATTGTTAATCGCAGAAAAGATCTATTTTCCCCTCATTTCAGGTGCATCAGATGGTCTGTGACTTTGAGCTTCAAGGCACCAAGAAAGAAAATATCATTTCCCATATTGTCTAGTTTTTCATTTCTTTGTTTAAATTAAAGGTGGTTATAATTTAATCCATTCATCATTAGCCACACAGAGTTTCTTACCCGTGTAGATGTTTTTAGTGGAATTCCAGCTTCAGCTGCAGGAGGACAAAGGCTATATATCTGATAGAAGCAGACATGGAAAGGTCAAATGGCCAAGTGAACCCTTTAACACCTGTTGTATCATATTTGATACATATTTTTATGATACCTCTATCTAATCAATATGATCAACAAATTACTAAAAAAACATCTGAACACAATCAGATAAATGATAAAAATGTCCTTATATGGATTAACCATGCCAAAAACACCTAATGTATTAAATGAAATACAAAAAATATATATATGTAATTTGTGTTTTCAGGCATTAAAGGGTTAATATGGTTTTTATACCTGAAGGGAAATGTTCCCAATTTTCTGAATTTCACTGGTGCCAACAGTCACTGAGGGTGATGGAAACATAGCATTACTAACTTTACTGGATATGAAACCCAATGAAAACAACAATGAGGTCTTTTTATATAAAATAAAATAGCAGTTTATATTATTAAAGGGCAGAAATAATCAACCTAAGCAACATTTCCTGACATTTTTGGAGGAGTATAGTAAGCTTTTGGCCTCCTGTGACAGACATGAAGGCTTAACAAACCTTCTGCAGCCAAAGAAAGCAATATTGTTGTTGTTTATAGCAGAAAAGATCTGTTTTCCCCTCATTTCAGGTGCATCAGAGGTCTGTGAGTTTGAGCTTCAGGTACTGAGTAAGAAAATATCATCTCCCATATTGTCTAGTTTTTTGTTTCTGTGTTTAAATTAAAGATGAGGGTCTCTGACGGTCACTCGGGGGGTTAATCCGGCTCCATTCAGCTGTACAGATTTAATACAGTACAGGCCTGCACTCCCTCACTGCCCATTCTGTACAATAGGAAACAAAGCACACAATGTATAAAGTGTAGGCCCCGATCTGAGCTGGAAGGGGCCATAAAGTACATGACAGACGAGGAATGCAGCCCCCGGAGAGAGACCCCCGAGGAGCTGCCCCCCCTCATCACTCACACACTCATGCTCGTACCCTTCGGGGAGCGAACAATCCCCTCTTGCAATGCGGTCCCTAATCTCTCGCCACCAGACACAACTTTGATGTGAAGCCCCCCCACCTCTGTCCTCCGTGTCCCCTTTCCGTGGGCCCCTCACTCTCGGCCCTCCATCCTTCCTCCGCTCGCATGGTTCAGCCTCACTTCCACATTTTCTCACCACGTTTCTGTGACTTAAAGCTGAAAAGATGCAGAAAGTAAAGATGCAAAGACGGGCTCAAACCTGTACTGATCTTTGTTTGAGGTGAAGTCATTGGTTCAGGTTCTGGATTTGGTTTTTGTGTGTGTTGTGTAAGTGTAAGGTCAGAGTTGAGGGGGAGTTAACTTCCCCATTTGAAGGATGAACTCCCTCACCTCTCTGTCTCAGTGGAGGGGGAGTCCCCTCTCTCATGAATATGCATGTGCGGCAGTTAAAGGGTTCAAACCTGCACCTCCTCTTCCTCTAAAAGTTTTTACTAATTTCTAAGTTTATTACTTATACTGTAGTGCTCCAATAAATCATAATAAGTGGATTAAAAACAAGGATTTACTGTAAGGTAAGGCTGGGCGCTGGCTAAAGGCAGATTATTATTATCATTGTTAGAAACCTGCTTGGACAAGAGGATGATCTAATGCAGTTTACAGGGTCAAAGGTCACTGCAACCTCACACTACCACAAAACTCTCCAGGGGTCTCATTTATGAAACTGTGCGTAGGAAAGATCACTATAGGTGGCGTACACATGCACACAAAAACTTTCAGATTTACAATACAGTGCTCACGCACGTCCTTCGACGCTTTCCATTTATAAATCACAATCAACTCCAAAGCTGTCGCATGTGAGGGAACGCTTTGCTCCGCCCACATGGTAGCTATAAAAGGTCGGGTGAACGCCCTTGATGAATGTTCAATGATACCAATTTCAGGATGGACCGAGAGGGAAAACGAGCAAATAAAAGAAATTTCACTCAATGTGAGGTCGATATACTGGTAGGTGGGCTCAGTTCGGGCATCACTAATGCCTCAGAGGGTTGGACTGGGGCTGAAGTGCAAAAGAAATGATCAGACATAAAAGTGGAGGTGAAAAGGCGAATCGCTCTCCATAGAAGGAGTGTCTGAGCAACAGGTGGGGGAAAGGGCACACCGGATGTGTCTATGTGAAACAAGGTTTGTTTAACAATGACATATTTAATTCAATAAAATAGGATACATGTGTGGGCGCATGCGCGTGCATTCGCGCACTCCTTGGGGCATTAATATACATTTTTCCTCTTTCTTCGTTTTTGGAAATATATCCTTCATATCAATTATTTCACATAAATGTATCAGTTCCACAGAGCTGTTTTTAGTTTCATCCTTCTACTGTCGGGGTCACAGTTTCCCGTTTGCTGCCGTGGAGGTGCGCACATTCTCCCGTCAAGTTTATTTTTTATAATAGACAAACATTGCTTACAAGTGGCGTACACTTTCTGTTGTGTGGAAGCAAGCTTTGTAAATGAGGCCTCAGGTCTTTCTCTTGATCCACATCTCTATATTCAGTGTCGACATTTTCCAACCTTGCAGAGGCAGAAAAGCACCAGAAGTTCGCGCTCATTTGTTCATCCTGTGCACCCGTGCTGTGCAAATGCTCCAGAGCTGCACAGTGAGAATACAGGGATGAATTCAGGCGTATCCACTAAAGTTTTAATCATATAGGCATTTCATCCATATGGATACAGCAATTTTAGTGATGTCGATCATATTCTTTATATCTTAATGGTAGATTTTGTTGTGTTTTCTTATTTTTTTACATTTAATCAAAATGATCCCGTGGACCACAGTGAGTGAGGAAAGGCAGAGGGCTGCATGTGCCCGGGGCTGGATTTTGCCCACCCCTGCCTCAGATGTGCTTATTTACAGATTTGCTTTGATCAGTTTCACAAGTTTTCTACACAAAAGCAAACAATGAACAATGAATGTTTTATTTCTAACCATGTCCTTGTTTGTCTCCTGCAGGTTTGAAAAGGAGTCAGGACAGAAACTTGACCAATCAACAGCGGCGATGCCTTCGAACAAATACTCTGCAGCCATCATGGAGGAGAGCAACAACATGACGGCCACTGTGAGTGCAGCACACATCACAAACACACACATGCACTCCGTGAACCGTCTGCAGAGCCAGCTGTGGTTTTTAAGTCAGCGCCAGGACAGATGCCCGAACAGGAGCCAGCGCCTTACACGGCTCTAATTGAGAATGCGTGTTGGCTGCGAGGGTTCATATGTGTGCCACACACGCAGCTGCCTCTGCACAAAGAGCGTACACGGGATAGAAAGGCCGATGGAGGCAAAGGAGGGAAGGAGGAATGAAAGGGAGCGAGGAAGGATGCAGGCTCAAGCAGCACCTCTTTATTTCCTTTGAAAAGGGGGAAACTTCACGAGCATAAAGAAAGAAAGTCTTACAGCCCATAAACTCACTCTCGCTCTCTGTTTTCACTTCCACTCACACTTTCTCCTCTCAAACCTGCCGTCAAACATTCACACATGAGGAACACACCCTCCTTGAGGCTCCTTTTCTTCTGTTACTTCTTCTTCCTCTTTTTCAGCCTCACTCCTCCTGTGAGGGAAACTTCCTCCCCTCGTCGTCTTCACTCTCTGCTCTCTTTCACTCATCTAGTCACTCACTTCATTCTCTCATCCGTCCTCATAAATCTCACCATGTCCTCTCTGATCCCTCGCTTTGAGGCTCCAGAGCCACATGATTTTGTTTAATGCAGTGTTCATTTTGTTGACTAATTATTTTCGTCATAGTTTCCATCAACAACCTTTTTTCCCCTGATGAAAACTAGACAGTAACTAATAAAAACAAGTGCACATGGACAAAAACTCAAACTAAAATAAACGGACATTTTCATCAACAAATAAAAACTAGACTAAAATGTTTGACAGAGACTTAATCCAATGTCATGTAGAAAGTAGGGGCAAGTTAGGAATATATCCAATCACAGCTACTTTGGTTGTGTGGAAAGGTTGGATGAGTTAAGAGGGACATCCAATCACAGCTGCCTTAGCTTGGTGGTGGTGGGATAAGTTGTGGAGCGATCCAATCAGAGCTCCTCTCTTTATGAATTGATATATTCATGTAGAGCAGGTTCACTGTTTGTTGTCAGTTCTGGTAATGTAACTGAGATGCTCTGATTTTATCAAAGTGTAAAACATGACTTCAGAAATTCAAGGAAGCATAAAAAATGCCTTACCCTTTACACTTCATATTTTAGTCGACTGAATTTACAGTAGATTTCATCGACTAAGATCTTGTGAAATTTCTTAGACTAAAACTAGACTAAATTAAACAATTTAGAGACTAAATTATGACTATAACTAAAAGATATTTTAGGCAAAAGACTATAACTAAAACTGAATTAAATGGCTGTCAAAATTAACACTGGTTAATGTTGACATTAGAGTCACATTATGATCAATAAAGCTCTTTTTAGATCCTCTACAAATGTAACACTTAAAATGAAATGATTGAGTCAAGCAAAAGTGTCCAAACTGTGGCCCGGGACCCAGTTCTAGCCTGTGGTTCATTTTTAAAGGGTCCACATTAGTTCTAGAGGTTGGCTCTCAAGTAATGGTGTGAACAACATGCATTCAAACTAAATCATATTTATAAAGAGATTGAGCCTTTAATCAATGTTTAAACGCCCCTTTTTTAACACTCTTCGTGCTGCAGTCAGAGTGTTTAAATTGTTGCAAATAAGCCAATAAAGCCTTTACAAAGATATGTTATTGTGCTTTTTTGTCTAATTTTATCATCCAGCTTCTTAGTGAGCTTCAAGCAGAAGTAGATGCTGCATTAAACCCCTTTTATCAAACAATGAATCAGTTTGAGAATTGGATTGTGACTATTACAATTGGAATTGAATAAAATCGAGACCTGTTGGAAGATTCCCACCCCTAATTTCAGTTAAAAAAGCACATTGAGCTGATCTTCAAGCACCAACACTTCTACAGAGAATTACCATGTGGATTGTTTTTTTGTCAGCACATTATTGCAATATCATTCACTTCCTGCAACAATTATGACCACATTTGATCAAACACAAGCCTTTGCATTGTGATATTTGACCATGACATGGTATTCACCTGCTTTTTTTTGTCATAATTTTTTTTAATGAAGTTTATGACCAAAAAAATGCAGCTTCATCACAAATTATACGTCACTTTCATGGCTGCATGGCTGTATCTCAAGGTTTAACAAATGGATAAACAACAATAACAACTAAACAAAAGGAAATAAATGGATAAAATTATCAGAGATTTTCTAAATCAAACAAAGCTATATTTGCTCACTCTTTGTTTAAAAAAATAGTTTCATGTGCAGATATTCTGCTCAGAGAAAATTCTATCCTACCTTAAATACTTAAGTATGACTTAAATTTCCTTATTACAAAGGAAAAAGAAAAAAATAATAGGTTTTATTTGTTAAATTCTACTTTTAAAAATGAAACGAAGAAGAAAATGTTGAAAAACCAGCCTGTACTGTGCAGAATTTAAGTGCAGATTTGCATGAAAAAACTCTTGTTTTTTTTCTCCCTTCCGTTAAAGCATACGTGCATTTTATTTTTTATTTTTCTATAAATTTTTCTTACACTTTTTAATTTAACAACAATTAACAAACAAAACAAAGCACAACACAACACACAACCGTACAATATAGCTGCCAGATTATTCTAATTAAATGAAAAATGCCTCAATATTAATAACTCAAGACTAAAAATAAGATTAAAGAAAGGAAAGACACTATACTTCTTCAAATGTCCAAGAAAGTCGGGGTCTCTGTGCATGAGGATAATGTTACACTGAGCCAGCAAAGGTCCCCAAATTCTCAAAAATAGTCTGTTTGGTGAGTTAGGTTTATCCAGATGTAGTCTTTCCATCTGCATAACAGACAACATGTAGAAAACCCTTTATTTAGGCTGTTTTTTGAGCATATCTTCACACTTTTCACTCCCCACACACTTGCCTTGATCAGATTTTTTGCAGTGTGAAAGTGCTTATCATTAAAATACTGAAATATAATATGAGACAGAGTTTGATATTCTAAACCATGTCAGTTTGTGCCTCTGTTCAGACTTGTTTAATTGCAGGTAAAATCACAGCATGAATTTAAATCAGACTGCGACTCCCTCCCTCTTACTCGAAGAGAAACAATCCAACTCCTCCATCATTTACCCTCCAGGTGACGATTCTCAGCTCGTGTTTAGGATCCGTCCCGTTTAAACCTCAGACCTGCAGCTCTAATCATTTAGGCCTCGCTAAGATGTTTTGACAGCGCCGTCAGAGCGCCGCAGGCCAGGCTGCTGCTCGCTCAGGAATGTGAGTGACGTCGGTGGCTGAGAGCTGCAGCCTGTGAGGCTGAGCTCGCTCATTCATCACACTCGTACGGAAAAGTCATGTGGGGAGCAGAGGCTTGTTTCACAGCGGACAACAACGTTAAAGTCTGATCAGATAGAGACAATATCAAATATAACCTGATTTAAGAGTAATTAGTGATGGTTTAACACCTCAGTGGACGTGTTGATGTCTGCCACAGGAGGTCGAGGAGCTGTGATGGATATACAAGAAGACAGCTTAATGGAGTGTGATGATGCATTATGATGAAAATAGTCTGCACTGTTACCAGACTGACAAAAAATCATCTCACTGTTACATCAGACCAGGGCATCTGGGGGCCCAAGGCAAACCTAGTCATTGGGGTCCTCCGTATCCCTGTACTGCGCTGACAAAAGTTTTATTATGATTTTAATCTTGTAATATAACGTAACTACATGCATCTCCTCAAATTCTGTGCTTTAGTTCAATTTTGACAAAGCTGAGTATGCTGTTTAGGCCACTTATCCTGCTTTTGAAATCTGTTATCTGACAGCTCAAGTTACATAACCATGTTTATATGCCCCCCCGTGCAGTGAATAATGTTTATCACCAAAAAAAGATTTTGAATATTCATGTTTATCATCAACTAAAAAGTGTTATTTTGAGGAAATTCTCCTATTTCATGAGCTAGACAGAGTCCCTCAAATCCTTCTTGAGGATTATTACCTGACAAGAATCATCATGACGCTTTTACTGTAATTAATAACAACATTAATCAACGTATAAAATAGTTACCATTGTGACTGCTTTACTCCTCAATCTATCTATCTAACTATCTATCTATCTGTCTATCTTTCTCATTTAATTTAGCATGTTATGTGACCTCTTATGTAAGATTTTTCCAGATTTAGTGACAGAAAATAAATCATTATTTCCTGCTCATATCACCCAACATGAGGTCACTCTGTTGTGGTTGTTACTTTTTCACTAAAAATATAATGATGAACATGTCTGTAAGAAGCGTTTCTCCTTTTCTGTCGGTAAAACTGTCTGATATTGTGTCAGAACTGGGCCCAGCTGGTGAGACAGGAAGGTAAAGGAGAGGAGTTTGACTTTTACAGCCATAAGTCAAAAAGAAACTGAATCCATGAGGTTTCTTTGGAGGCTTCTCTGCTCCACAGTGTCCTTCAAAAGTCCTCCTTGTCCCACAGAGGTTGGACTGCACCTGTGTGTGTGGTGACTGTAGTGAGACATCTCTGAGGTCAGGGTCTTCAGGTGTGACTGTGAAGCAGGAAGCAGGTGAGGTCAGTGAAGTCATATTTCATGATCTGATCATCAGTCAGTGTAGCAGGAGTGTTTGAGGGCCACGTCAGGACTGCTGCTCTGCAGGGACTCGGTTACTCCAGCTGGGATCAGTCATCCTGTGAGGTTTGAAGAGGGCCTCGAGGCATGTGGTCATTTTCTACTTCTTTGCACAAACATCATTTTCCTCCATACAATAACTGTTACACCTGGGATGAATAGAATAGATTTTATTGGATTTATTTCATCCTCCTTATTTGTAAAGTTATAAGTGTTGTACAAAAGCTTTTAGTCTTTAAACCACTAGTTTCATGGAGGGCAAGCTTTTTCCAATTCTATGTATTGTGGGATGTCATGTGAAGTGAACTTTGTAAACTGCTCCTGGATGCTCTATCTATCTATCTGTTGGTCTGTCTATCTATCAGTATCTATCTAGCTATATCTATCAATCTATCTATCTATATATTGATTTATTTTCTATCTATCAACTAGTTTAGTCTGTTTATCTATCGATTAAGCTTTCTATCTATCTATCTATCTATCTATCTGTCTATCTGTCTGTCTATCTATTGATTTATTATTTATTACCTCCGCCAAGGAAGTTATGTTTTCACCAGGGTTCCGTCTGTTTGTCTGTTAGCAAGATTACGCAAAAACTCCTGGATGGATTTACATGAAAATTTTACCAGAGGTGTGTTTGGTCCAAGAAAGAAGCCAATACACTTTGGTGGTGATCTACATATTTGTCTGGATGCAAAAAATTACCAAAATTGCCAAAAATCCCTTAAGTTAACATTGGGCTGTATTTTAAAAAATCATATTTCTCACATCATTTGATTGATTCGCTTCAAAATTTACATGATATAATATATATATATATATATATATATATATATATATATATATATATATATATATATATATATATATATATATATATATATATATATATATATACATATATATATATATATATATATATATATATATATATACATATATATATATATATATATATACATATATATATATATATATATACATATATATATATATATATATATATATATATATATATATATATATATATATATATATATATATATATATATATATACATATATATATATATATATATATATATATATATATAGTAATTCTATCACCATGGGCAATTTCATTTGGATCCGATCCAGATTGACGTCACAAAAAAACATTGAAGTTTATAATGGGAAATCCCATTAATTTCTCCTCGGCTACTGTGAGGGTACGCCCCCTTCATGTCATCATTGGAACTGTAGTTTATTTGCAAACTCACATCAACGTTTTTCAAGCCTATGTCACTGCATTACCCAGCTTCTCTTGCAATGCCAGCGGTCCACATGGACAGACATGAGTGGAGACTCAGCCGTCATATCGGAGCGCATGGTGATCCAGAATTGTATCTCGACAGAGGTCTGCACTCTCTGAGTGCTTTTCTAGTCTATCATGTAGTTTAGTCTGTCTATCTATCGATCTATCTATCTATCTATCTATCTATCTATCTATCTATTTATCTGTCTGTCTATCTATCTATCTATCTATCTTTACCTTCAGTCTGTCTATCTTCAGATTGATTAAACGCAGGTGATAGTGTTTACAGCAGAGTATGTGACAGACGGCCTCTCTTTCAGTCTGAATCAAGCTTTATTTATATTTTATCCCAGGATTCTTTACATGGGAGTCTGTCAGTGCCCTGCTCTTCTTTTCATTTTTTATTTCTATAAAATGATTTTCTGTGTGGAAATTCTGAGTATCTCTTTCACTTTGACACCTCAGCTCCTGCCTGGACAGCTTCTGGTTTCACTCTGCTCTCCTTAAACCTCATTCAGATGCCTGAAGTCTTCAGCAGCTGTTGTCTGTCTCTCTGTCTGTCTCTCCACTCGTCTCTCCCTCCTTCATCACCCTCTCTGTCCTGTTCGCAGACCTTTGGTTTTCTACCGTCTCTCTTCACCTTCACTTACCTCCGACACTTTTCAAGCAGAGACTCTTCAAATCTGTCTCCTCCTCTTCCTCTGCTGTCCGGCCGTCACTCCTCACTGGTGACAGGAGTGAAAGTTTTTCCCTCTTAGCTCAGGCTTGAGTGGTGAAGAGGCTGCTTCTGTCATATTCTTTTGCCGACCGACTCACATGCAAAATAAATCATTTATAAACTGAATATGAGGAGTATGATGCTGTTGTGTTCAGTAAAAATATCCAGAATTCCTTAAAAACTTCAAACTGTCCCAGTTGTCTTGCAGAAATTGTAAATGATCAGACTTTCCTCGTGACAAGAGGCCCCATCTTTACACCATTTGTCATCATTTCCACATCATCATCATCATCATTTAGAGTCCTGCTCTCCAGAGGATCAATCATTCTGTGTATGGTGAACCTGCCAGCCTTCATCCGTCTCTCTTTGTCTCCCCTGAGCTCCCTCTTCAGCTCACACTCCACACACAGGTTCACTGAGTTCGTTTTCTTACTGTGGAAATTTGGCCCCACAAACCACCGCTCTCCGTTTTAACCACGAGTAACAATTACAAACAACTTCACACACGCCTACGAAGCAGAATGGCAGCGCTGTCGTGGTGTTTGACATCTGCTGAGCAGCTGCTGCGTCTTCTTCTTCTGCTAAGTTCTGTCTTTGTCTCTTCTTAAAATGTCTCTTGTAGTCTTTTTATTTTAAGAGCATGTAGGCATCCATAATATTCAGCCATTTTAAACCGTGTCGGAAAAAGCAAGAATCCATAGATACCTGCAAGTCAGAGACTATTATAATAAAACATTACAGGTCAAAGAGAAGAGGGACTACAATTTGATTTCTATATTTCATGATGCATACCAAAAAAAGACAATAAAAAGTTGGTCTCAGGAATATATGGAAGTATACAAGCCTCCAAAAAACATTCTACGATATCCATTAGACAAAAATGGGAGAGGGAATCAGAAACACAAATATCAGAAGAGATCTGGATGGAAATATGTGAGACACAAGCGACTACTGCAAACTCAAGATCACTGAGAGAGTTTGAGTAGAAGAATGTTGTGAGGTTTTTTATAACTCCTAAAATATCAGCACTGCAAACAGGCACTGCCGAGGCCTCTGTTGGAGACAATGTGGAACTTCTATGGCTAATCACTTTCGTGTTTTTTGGGCATGTCCAAAAATCCAGTCATTCTGGAGAGAGGTGGCTACTGAGATAAATAAAATATTTGGGGTGGATGTAGATTTCTCTTTTGTTACCCTATATCTCGGTAAAATACCAGAAACAGTCCCACAGAAGGATAAATACTTGTTGAAGATACTATTGGCAAGTTGTAGGAAAGCTATAACTAGGAAATGGTTGCAACTAGACCCTCCAACATTGGACCAGTGGCGTGGACTTATCCAAGAAATTTACTGTGTGGAGGGACTTACTTTTGTATTGAGGCTCCAGTTGGAGAAATGTACTGAACGCTAGGAAAAATGGATTGTGTACGTACCATAGATAATATGACATTATACCATGATGTATGTGTAAAAGAATACTTTGATTTTAACTGTAACACCCACGATGATCTCATGTTCTTTGTACATGTAAATAATTAAATTAATTTAAAAAAAGGGGAAAAAAAAGACTGAAGACTAACAAAGAAAATAATAATAATAATAATAAAAATAAACTGTGTCCAGACTCTGGCTGCAAACTTTAATGGTTCAGGATGATGGTTCGATGAGGGCTAGATGGTTTGAAGCTAAAGTGGTTCATGCCGCAGCAGCATAAAGGCAGGGGAAAATCATCCATCTGCCCACTTGTCAAGTCTTGTTGTTGGTTGCAGGGATTTGTGTCTATTCCAGTGGTGTTGGGATAACAAGACCTCGCTGCCACCCTATTACAGGGCTGAAACACAGAGACAAACAATCCAGACACGGGCAATTTAGAGTCAACAGGGCTCGTAAGCTAACAGACTATCAGGCGATTTTTGAGGGATTACTGATGTTGGGTAGCAGGGGAATCATTATCGTCTTGCTTTGGTCGTCACCATGAGCTCGAGGGCTCACGTTCATGTAACTTTTACCTACAGAATATACGTGATATATGTCGCTCATGCTTTGGACATTTGACCAATGGTGGGCACTAACATCGCTTCAAATGTTGTGGAATTTTTGTATCAAATTGAGTCAAAACAGATGAGAGAATCTGTGGATCTGCGACAATACTGTTTGTAATGCCTGACATTAGAGCAGCTTGGGTTATAACATAACTGCAAGATTGAAAAATAGTATAGCTAATTATTTGACATTCGAACAAACAGTTCATATAATGAAAGCAGAGTGTTGGAACATTATGTCTAAGTGTCAGACAGTCCTTATAGGATTTATAATAGACCTAAAAGATTAACCATTGCTATTCAAGTTTCATTTTAACACACAGACATAATGGAATGTTTGTAGTTTACTTAGATTTCCAGTGGCTTCATGGTTATGTTGTTGTTTTTGGAGTAGAATTATCTTTTCACTAGCTTAGTCGTTGTTTTGATTGAGTTGTGCAGTAGCATCGCAACAAACTACATTTCCCCATAGCAAAGACAGGAAGAAACAGGACACGTCAGCTGCAGAGCGTTCTGTCACAGTACAAAAAAGCATGTTTAAAGAATGAGTAAAGAGTGCAAGCAGACAAGGGGAGACGACTTTATCAGACAGGGACCGTAAAACAGCATGATCCTGCAGGTATTTGAGTGTGAACACAGGCACAGGCATTTAAAGTTAACTATCACCAGCAAAAAATCAGCTTACATCCTGACAGCAGCTGAGTATTAGGTGTTCAATACAAGAAGAAACAATGGACGGATTAGATGTGGAGCAGCGGAGAGCAAAGCTCCAACACAGTTCGCATACAAGGTTAGTAGTTTAGTTAAATAATCTAATCAAGAGTCTAGCTTGACTTAACTAAGGAAGCATGTAACACAGAGTAAGAAATACTTAATAAACATGAATGCATGTTAAAATCTTCTTGAATGAACTTAGGTTAGAGCTTCATACCAGTGTTAATTTTGTTGACTAACTATTTTTGTCATAGTTTTCGTCAACAGCTTTTTTCTCCTGACGAAAACTAGACAGTAACTAATAAAAACAAGTGCACACGGACAAAAACTAAAACTAAATTAACTGACATTTTCATCAACAAATAAAAACTAGACTAAAATGTTTGACAGAGACTTAATCCAATCAGACCTAATTTGGTCATGTAGAAAGTAGGGACAAGTTAGGAATATATCCAATCACAGCTGCCTTAGCTTGGTGGTGGTGGGATAAGTTGTGGAGCGATCCAATCAGAGCTCCTCTCTTTATGAATTGATATATTCATGTAGAGCAGGTTCACTGTTTGTTGTCAGTTCTGGTATTGTAACTGAGATGCTCTGCCAGGTAGCCTAAATAAAGGTGACTGCATTTCACACAAAAGTTCAATTTGTTTCTGTTCATTTATACATTCAGACTTTACTAGCATTCAATAAAGGGTTATTAGATGTTTGATTTTATCCAAGTGTAAAACATGACTTCAGAAATTCAAGGAAACATAACAAATGCCTTACCCTTTACACTTCATATTTTAGTCGACTAAATTTACAGTAGATTTCATCGACTAAAATGTTGTGAATTTCATCAACTGAAACTAGACTAAACTGAAAACAGTTTAGATGACTAAATGTCTAAAACTAACAGATATTATAAGCAAAAGTCTATTTAAAAAGTGCTGTTAAATTAACACTGCTTCATCCATGTTTCTATCCTGTCCCGTTGCAGGAAAGACCAACCAAAAATGTTCAGTTCTTGTTTTTGGCCCAAAGTGTGAGCACAGATTGATGCTCAAGCCTCTTTATGGATGTCCCGCCCTTTTCTGTTATCAACTTTCATTTTCTCAGCACTGTCTTCATGCATCTTTTATTGGAAATTATAAACAAGGGCTGTTTCTGCAGCTTTCGGATTATGTCCTCACCTGACATCTGTGTGTGGTTGTGACCAGCTTTGAAAAATGACTGAATACACGTAGTCATGCTCCCTACAGTCAGGTTTTGCTTTTGTAGGTCGCCGAGGCATCCTTACCCCCTTTAGTCCTCTCGTAACACATTTTCAAATGGCTAACTCTCCAGTCGTTACTTAAACACATTAATAATGTCTCATCTTCTGTCGTCGCTCCTCTGATGTTTGGTGGATTTACTTGGAATCAAAACTTTAGGAGGAATTCACATGTTCAAGTCCAAACAGAGCTGAGCGTGTTTGTGTTGAGGAAACCCATTGAGCAGGTTTCACATGGCTGCAGCGAAGTGATGCAGAGAGACATGCTAAAAAAAAGACGTCCTGATCCTCTGACTCACTGACACCAGCAGATACTCCTCTCAGATTTATCATCCTCTGTGATGTTGTTGTACGGTTCATGGGCTGTTTTTTTTTTTTTTTTTTTCTGCAGAGGCTGTGACTTTCCTGATAGATGATGATTTCTGGAGTTTAATGACCCTGCTGCAGGATTTTTGTTTCATTTTCAGCACTCTTTCTGAGTTTGACCGCAGAGAAAATGTGTTTATTCCTAAAAACAGCACCAAAGGAAAGGGAGGATCTGACTCCTATTGATGAAAGATGTTTTCGCCCTGCAGCTCTTTCTCATCTTTATTGTGGTCAGATCACTTAGTTTTGCATTGACTTGTTTGTTAGACTTGATTGGAAAGATCAGGGGAAGCCTGAAATATCAGCGCTGGGTTGAATGAGTTCTTCATAAACCTGAAGATGTCACACGAGTTTCTGCTTTACTAACATCTCAGATGATTCACCTGCAGAGAACCAAGGCAGAGGTCCCACCTTTTATCTTCCCCTAAGCTCCTAGTGGTCGTGACATGAAGTATAATTGTCCTGTTGATAGTATTTGAACAGTGGGATAACTTTAAGGATGAAGAGGTGCAGAGCTGGTGAAGGTCTTCACAGGATTTTCTTTGCATTTTGAGCAGACGACGTGGATTCAAGGATAAAGTGAAAAGCTTTTGGAGGTCAAATGTCAGAGATGAAGGTCTTGTTGTCATCCTTATGGCCAACTCTGACATTGAAGTTTAAGGTCATTGGGCTCTGATGTCTTTGCCTTCTTCTGGAAGTGAATGTGATATCTCAAGAGGGATATCCCAATTCATCCTGCCCTTCCAAAGCGTGATATTTATTCCTCTGTGACGTTTTGCCTCCGCTGAAACAACGCTGTCTCCAGAGGTCGTAACAGAGACAAGGTATTGGATTGGAAGGCACGAGGACTCAACGGGAGACAGGAGCGCTGCGAGTGAATGTCTCTGCCGTTCATCTTCAGTCAGATTTTTGACCAACAGAGAGAAAGTGCTGTCTATATTTTTATTAATTAATTCTCTCTTTTCTTCTGGCCCTTAAAGGTTCAAACTGTATTTTGGAAACTGAAAGAGTGTGCATTTAGGGATGCACGATATTATCAGTTTGACATTGGTATTGCCTGATATCAGCCTAAAGAGTTAAGCATCAGTATCACCAGATATTAAAATTTTTGCAGATATTTAAAGCCGATGTATCTGCCACGCATATTGGCCATATATCAGCTGGAATATCAGCAAATTGCACAAATACACAATATTGATGCACCTTCTCATCACTGCATGGGTACATTTAAAAATCCAAAATCATTTTGTAAGAGTTAAATGCTGTTTTTCTTGTTTTACATCTGTTCCTCGCAAAAATATACTGTAACACTGTAAGAAACAGGTCAATTTTTGTTAAGTGCAGAGCTTGTGCTTTTAACCAGAATATCGGTATCTACGATAATGAATTAAAAAATTTAGCAAATCGGATATCGGCAAAAATCCAATATCATGCATCCATATGTGCTTAAGTTTTCTTTTCTTCAAAATGTCCTCAGTTTGTGTTGAGGTCCTCTGTTTTTGTTGCCCTGTTATAGAAATTTCATGAAATTTGTCTGATTTTTCACGAGGATCTTGTGAAAACATTAAAACTGCATCATGACTACTTAAATCAATGGAGCCAGCAGAATTGAAATAATCAGTCATTTGAACATTTTTATTCATCTTAAAAGTTTTTCTCGTAAAGGTGATCAAGTTGGAAAGTCATCAGAAACTTTGTTCAGTCGCCTGTTCAGCTGTAGGCATGAAAAGTTCAGGATTTTCAGCCGTGATCCAACAGGTTAGACTCTTCAGTTCTGCGTGTTTCTAATAATTTGGCTTGATATAATTACAGGAATATGAAGTGACAGTTTAATAGCAGGGATCATACTGTAGCTGTACTGCAGCCTGAGGGGATGGTGTGTTTATTCTTCAGGATGGAGGGCGTGATGCAGAACAGAGAGGGTGTTTCCAGTGTCGATCTGACACCAAACGGTTTGTTAGAGAAGGTTACACAGAGCTCTGGGTGGGCTCCAGCGGCGTGCTGTTGTGACTGACAACAGAGTCAGATGGATGGTTCAGCTTCAGGCTGCATGTCGCTGACAAGCTGATGCAACCACCGTCACAACCACATCCGCCCAGCCAACCACATACAGAGGCTTATAGATAATTACAACCACCCTTACGCAAATATACTCTAGATGAAGATGGCGGCTGCCGAAAGGGCAGCCAAAGGCCTCAAATATCTACAAGAGGCTGATTCCATGACTGAGTCTAATTCAGCTGTTTCAGGGCCAAAGCAACAAGAAAGCAAAGGATGACCTAAAGTCAAGTGTTTCTTTCCAGTGAATAATCTCAAAAAAACATAAAACAAAAGAAGCTTGTAGTTATCAGGCTGCTTTCCTGGCAGGAGGTCCACCATTTTTTAAAAAAGGTCAAATGGCATTAAGGATGTGGCTCTGGCAGGTCATCAAACTTGCTCATCCTCAAAGTTACAGATAATTTCTGAACATATCCATCCATCCATCATCTGCACAGCTTATCCCTTTAGAGCGGGGGTCACCAACCTTTTTAAGCCTGAGAGCTATCCTAAAGATGAGAGGTAGTCTGGAGGGCTACTTGCGTGATTTAATTTTCTTAAGTAATATAAATTATATAATTTACCTTAAAATAATAGATATAATGCATTGGATAGGCTACAAATGACACTGTACGTTCACTTTTTCACTTTTTCACTTTTAATGATTCCTAACAATAATTATTACCACAGATTATTAAATTATATAAGAACATTATACAAACACGCATTTTGAATTATTTATCCCTCTGTTAAACATTACTGCGATGTACAACAGTCCCCATAATGTTCAAAATTTAGGAAAAAAACAGGTGATTTAAAATGTAATGCACAAGTTACATTTGTTATTTTTGTACTTTTTAAGTCTGGTTTATAAGCAAAACACCAAATTGAAATAAAAAATGCTATTTTCTTTAAGCAATGAGGTAGTAACTTGTGTTATTTTTAATATGTCTCTGCTTTAGAGGTCACGGGGGCTGGAGCCAATCCCAGCTGACATTGAGCGAGAGGCAGGATACACCCTGAACCAGTCGCCAGGCAATCACAGGGCTGCATAGAGAGATATACACTCATTTGTGCTCACACTCATACCTAATGCAGTCAACCCAGATAAGCAGATGTTTGCTCTGTGGGAGGAAGGAGGGGTGCCCTAGAGAACCCACCCATGCAAGTGGCACACCGAAAGGCCCTGATGGAAGCAGGGATCGAACCTTCTTGTTATGAGGAATGCAAGCTAGCTGCTGCGCCACCGCGCTGCCCCACCGTGCTGCCCCATTCAAATTTATATTTACTCAGTTTAGCCAAATATTAGATAAAGCTTTATATTTGTATATTCCATTCAGTACAACTCCTGATTTCTTGGAAGGAATTATATATATTCCAATAACGGAAGATTTCAGTGATGTTGATTTATTGCTTCTATCCTCATGGTAGATTTTGTTGTGTTTGCAATTTGTCAAAATGGTCCTGTGGACCTCAGTGAGTGTAGACAAGGGCCTCATGTGGCCCTGGGGCTGCATTTTGCCCATCCCTGCCTCAGATGAACCCATCTATCAGACTCATCTGCAGATTTGCTTTGCTTGATCTTTCATAACCAAATCTGAAAAGTTGATCATAGCTCCACCTATTGGCAAAGCCCAGTGAAACCTGCTTCAACGTGATGAGCACGACATCTACGCTGTGTTTAAACCTTGAGTCAGAAATGTTCGACAGTCCTTGATTTGATCCTGAAAGCCCATTTAGTTCCACTCTCAGCCCTTCTACAACCTTATCTTTCCTTCTGTCCTCAGGCGCCGCTGAACGGAGACACGCCTCCAGCTGAGGGCCTATCAGAGAACGACAGTGGCGTGGAGCTGACCAATGAGAACAGTCCTCTCACCGCAGCAGAACCGCCCTCGCCCTTCAGCCCGAAGCAGAACGGAGGAGCTGCCTCACCTCAAGGTATCAGTCTTCAATCACTGCAAAAACTCAGATCATAGTGAGAGCATTTGTCCAATTTCAAGACAAAGAAATCTCACTACACTAATTCTAATCCACAATTTCCTTACATGTCTGGATTAAGATCTTATTTGAAGATATAAAAACTAAAAATAAGGCCTGAGTTGCTTGTAATAAGAATTAAAATAATCTGCCAATAAGACAAGACAAATTTCACTTGAGCACATATTTAACCTTAATTTAAGAGTCAAACTTTCCATTTTACATTTGCAGATATTTTCTCTTCATTACGAGCAATTCAATTACTTATTATTGCCATTCATTCTTTGAAGTAAGATATTTATTTGTACTGGTTAGGTGAATGTGGATTAGAATAAGTGTTTTGGATATTTTTGACTTGAAAATAGACAAACATATTTGCCAAGATCTGGGTTTTAGCAGTGATTAAACACTTTCCAGTTATAGATTAAAAACACAGCAGTATAAACCTGGTTTCAGTGATTTAGGGCTTTTGGGGGAAATCCCTTAAAATCAATAATTGGATCTAATCTCAACAACATGAGTCAGTCTGACACTTTGAAGTTAACGATCACACAGGTTTGACATCACGACATGATGTTGTTTGAGCCCAACAGTAAAGATAAATGTACATATGAGGCCTCGTATTAGCACATTAATGCTGTTTTATTTCAGATCCACCATATTTTCCTCTTAGATGTCAGTCAGTGAATGTCCCTGTGTCTTTATAATATTGAGTTTCTCCTCTACCATCTGTCTAACCATCTGTTGATCTCCTCCCTCCACGTCCATCTCCTCTCAGATGGTAACCAGTGTACAAGAGGAAGCAGGAAGAGGAGCAGGAAGAAGTCAGAGGAGGAGGAAACAACATGGGACTCCTACAGCGAGGTGATAAAAGTCACACATGCTTCCCACATATCCTCAACCAGGAAGTATAAAAGTGATGTTAATCTTCTTTTGTGTGTTTTTGTTTCCAGGAGAAGTCCTCAGGAGGGTCTCAGCTGGGTTTGAGACAGACTCCCCGGCCCAGAACCATCTTCCAGGCCGGCCTGACGCCGCACTCGCACAACAAACCTCGCAGACAGGGCCGCAAACAGGAGCACAGCACGTCACTGGTAAGATCTAACCCCCTGCTGAGATCGTTCAGGAAGTGTGTAATAATTAAACTAAAGGAAGTTTTTTCATCTGGCTGCTCAAATGGAGATTTATGCACTTTAATCCAGTGATACAGTCAGGAATAAGCTGATAATATTAAACCTATAAACCATCACCTTTTAGGCAGTGGCGGCAGTTTTCGCCAGGGGGCCTATAACTCCAAAAGAGACATTTACCAAAAACAGGTGTTAACAAATTTAAGGCTTTTAAAGACCTTTTTAAGACCATTTTGCATTGAATTTAAGATCTACACCAAGTCAGAAAAAGTAAAGAAAATTGCTGTCACAGAATTGCTTTCAGACTAACCAAATTTATTGCAACAGAACAGCCCATAAACAATCAAGAACAAATGTAGTATATACAACGGAGTGAGTGAGTGTGTGTCAGGGTTATTATACTTTTTAGAATTTAATTGTTTTTTATTTTAATTTAGTTTTTCTGATTTCTTGGTTTTGATTTAGTTTGAGTTAGTTTAACAAGTAATTAAATAAAAAAGTTGGGAACAAAGGAGGCTGTAAATTTACATACATAATTCAAGACCTGACAAAATATAATTTTAGACCTAGTTTACAAAATCAAAGTTTCCATAAAATTCAACATATATTTTTTGTATCTCATTTGATACATTAGGTGTTTTTGGCAACTGATAATTCACTTGAGGACATTTTATCTTTTATCTGATTGTATTCAGCTGTTTTGTTAGTAATTTGTCGATCATATTGATTAGATGGAGGTGTCATAAAAGTATGTATCAAATATGATACAACAGGCTCTAAGGGGTTAAGAATTATGTATGTTGTGCCTGTGCTCAAAAATATTGATACGACAAAATATCGTCACGCACTTCTTGCTGATTCGTGTAACAGTACAGGCTCTACAGAATCAATACAGCCTCAGATGCTGTGACAGCTGCTGTCGATACACTTTGGGTGATGTTATCAAAGCCACAATGCAAAGTCGAATCCAAACTACATGATGAAGCACGTTAGAAATTTTAGCTTAAAGGCTAAAATCTTTGAGGACCTAAATTTAAGTGTCTCGAGTTGTAGAACAATCTTTTATTTTTGCAATGATAAAGACAAAATTAAAGTTGTTGGGAATTCTGATAAAGGTGTAATAAATGTGCATAATTTGTGCTTATCGAGATTCGTATCGTATCGTAGCATCAGTATCAGGATACGTATCTTATCATGTGGTTGCTGGAATAACCCAGCCCTGATGTATGTATGAAGATGGTGTTGGAAAAGCATCAACTGGCGTCCTGCAGTGTGAGTGCAACCAACAAGCATGGCATTGATTACTGACTCAGTGGGAAAAGCAGACTGTGATGTCATGACTCTACATTTCTTACTTTACATTTCACCGATTATGGTTTTGTGACAAGCCTTGTACATCAGCATTTGCAGAGTCTGGTTACTTTAAGCAGGTTATAAAACTCAAATGAAGCAAATGCACTGATCCCTCCCAGAGCAGTTTTCCTGATTCATCCACGGAGCTGTTTTCCCTCCTTGTTTGTCTCTTCCTCACTGAAGTCGGTCCCCTCAGGCCTCCTTCTGCTCTAACACAAGTCAAACAGGTGATAGTCGTGCAGCTTGTCAACACATGTCAGAGACAAAGACTCTGCCGTTCCAGGACAAACACAAACACACAGTAGCGTCGTGTTATTTTGATCCTCTGCTCTCTGTGTAGTTTGCGGTTCAGGGTTTGTATCATTTAGTGGAAAATAAAAACAGACGGGTCAGTCGGTTCGCTTTTGTTTTGACTCTCCCACATCCTGCCGAGGAGCCTGAACTGTGGTTTTATCCAGGATGTAAAAACAAACATGTTTACTTTTAAACTCCTGCTGGCTTTACCTTCACCATACTCCAGAGAATAAGGCAGATTTGTGTCTTTCTGCTCCTGCAATTAGTCAGATTTTGGTTGCACTTGTGCTCATTTCACTCTGTTATATTTCTGTTCCTGCGCCTGATAATAAAAACTAGAACATGATATACTCCCTCGTGATGTCACTAAGGCTGTGTCCTAGCGAATGCAGCCTTTTTCTGGCCTTGCAGCACTTCACTGCTGTTTTTTTTGTCCTTTTATTGCCCATAAACCATCCTTCTGTGCCTCTCTCTCAGTGCGGCAGTGGTCCTCGGGCTGGCATCGTCTCCAGCGGGGTCCCCGAGGCTCCTCGTCTGGATCTGATGGAACAGGACTCCAAAGACTCGGCCCAAAGCAGCACCTCATCCAGCTCTGAGATCCAGCCGGAGTACAATGTAAGCGTGAGGGAGAGTGTGAAAGTAAAACAGAGACGATAGTAAAGAGATAAATGTTCCAGACAGTGGATGTGTACCCTGCTCATGGGGGCAGATGGAGGAGCTGGAAGAACTTAAAAGAAATGAGAGAAAAATAAAGGAAACAGGATGCCTGAGGCTGCAGAAGATCTATCTAAAAGCAGATTGTTTGGTTTGAAAGGCAATGATGTGGAACTTTGAGATGCTTAACTTCAATTTATGATACATGAGAACATTTGGTATTGTGTTCATTCACTTCTTTAGTTCACTGCTAGCTGCTGATTGAACTGCACATTCTTTTGCTAAGGAAATCATAAGCTTAAAAGTTGAGCCAATAACGTGAAATTTGGGGTTAAATTGAAACAGGTGTCTTCCAGTTGGAGGCAAATCAACCTCACGACCATCAGATGGCACCAAAAACTCAAGAATTAAGCAGCAGCACCGCGCAAGCACAAACTTACTTGTGGCCAAACGTCATTAACTGGAGCAAAAGACTAAAATATAGGAGATTAAGAACTTCTCAGGGCCGTTGTAGTGTGTGTGAATGGTGAAAGCAGAGAGGATATCCAAGATCATAAATGTCCTAGGCACCAGTGCACACCAAAAACTTCCAAAAACGTTCGACACAGTGAACAAGATAGAGATAGTTTGGCAAATTCTGCAGGGATTGAGTAAAAATGTGTGCCAAAGTTGCAATTTTTCTTCTGATCAGGGTTCAGAAGTTTTGGGACAATTTTAGGTGACTCAGCGGGAGACAGGAGCATGTTTCTGCCTTTGTGTGAGGCATGAGTGACACATATTACACCATCATAACCTGACACACAACATGAAATGTTAGACATATTTCACTAGTCCATCTGGGAAACAGCCCATAGGAAGTGTTTGGGAATGAGCAGAGCCTTTAAAAAGCATATCCAGCAAGTGATTGGACGATTGCTCTGTCAGTCACATTCATTACAGGCCAAATGGGTAATGTAGCAGGTGGATGCTGCAGCAAAATATAAAACATGAGCCACTTCTTCAAATAATCTCTCAGCAAAACATGTTAGAAGTGACAAGACACAAATTGAACTCTAAGGCTGTCTTAAAATAAAATTTTCTCTCCAGAGCATATATTAAACCTTAATGTAAGACCCTCACTGAGTCAAACTTTGCTTGTTTAATTGACAGATATTTTGTTATCATTACAAGCAATTCAATGCCTTATTTTTGCCTTCTATTCCTTAAAGTAAGATATTTATCTTGACTTGTTGGTGATTGTGAATTAAAATAAGTGTTTCTGATTTTTATGACTTGAAAATAGACAAACATGCTTGCCTAGATCTGAGTTTTTGCAGGGCAAACATTGAATCATGTGGATCCAACTGCACTGCATGGTTAATGCCCTTAAAGGCACAGGGGAAAAGGGCTTAAAAAAAGAGCTATTGTTCCACAAAAGTGGAATTTATCCAAGCATTCCTGCACTGAAAACTTCACATGTTGACGGGATCTTTCTTGTTTTAATCCCTACCCTCCTCCATGTTGACTTAGTCTTAGTCTTACAGCTCAATCTGCAAAGTTGAGTAAACTAAGCCCGATTATAAGTGTAGATTTGAACCTGCAGACGTCAGAATAAGACCTCATAAGAGAGGAGATACAGATGATCAAAGCTGGAATGAAAAACAGAAGGTCTAAAAGCCAGGAGGAGGAGGTCTGTGGAGGTCTGTGGAGGTTTGGCAGAGACATAAAGAAGACCAGGTGCCTCAGATCCTCCTCCACCTGGCCTTGTGTCGGTGCAGGTGGTCACAAACACTCCGACTGTGTTTACCCTCTATCAATAGATCCATTCAGAGCGAGGTGACCACAGTTAGGCGAGTGTGTTTGGAGACACCCTGCATACTCATCCAGCTGAGTGTTAACCTCTGAGTGTGTGATCTGCGGCTGATCTCAGCAGAGCGTAGCATCCTTTAATGGAGCCTGTCTCCGCCTCAAAGCCTGATGGGTTTCCTCTCCTGAGGCGGGCTGAGGCTCTGCGAGGATTTGTCTGCATAGAAATCCCTCCTGCTCGTAAAGCTGAGCACGTAAATCTGAAAGCGAGGAAAGGCAGACTGAAAAATGGCTCCGAGAGGTTTTTATCTGGGGTGTTTTCTTTAGTCTTCTCACAGAAGAGTCTGAAGAGGACCAGCAGACAGGAAACACCTGAGCAAACACACGGTGGGCTGAAGTGAACCCTTAGACAGGTGCTGAGTGACGCTGAGGTGGACAAAAAAAGTTTGACTGAGACAAAAGAGCCCAACATGTAGGTTTAAGATCTCTTAAGCTTTTATTTAACAGGTCATTCTTCCATAGTAGATTTTAGAGATGCAACAATTCTCAATGAAAAATTGAACCATGCTAAAACAGCCATAAAAAGCACACTATGCTGCTTAAAAATGTAGATCTTTAAGTCCTTGCTGAAGTCAAAAGGATAACAGTGATAAACAAACTAAGAAAGCCATAACATTTAATCTAGTTGCACCGCAGGTTCTTCTTCACACCAAGCAAAATATTGTCACGATATGATGTTTTAACTTAATTTGTCCCATCAGTAAAAATGTTTTTTTGGGGGGAAATAACACTAAAGCGTCCAAATTCCGGGGCAAATTAAACACATCGTATAGAATCAGAAACAGAGTCAGACATACTTTATTAATCCTGGTAAATTCGGTTGTTTCAGTTGCTCTTGTACACAGTATAGCAGTAGGAGTATCAAGCAAAGACATTAAAATAGATAAGAGCATGAAAAATTAGTAAGCAGGTTGCAACATGCCGAGTCTTTAGGCTAAATCAACTTCCTTATGAAGGAAAAATAATTAAAATAAAACACAGATTAACAGCTGGAAATCAAGCCATGCTAGTTAAATTCTTAAGCCATTTAAGTCCTTCAAACCAAGCAAAATGTTGTCAGGATATGATGTTTTAGCTTGATTTGTCCAATCAGTAAAAACTTTTATTGAGGGGAATAACCCTAAAGCATCCAAATTCTGGGGCAAATGAAATGCACCATATCTCGTTACAGAATCAGGCATTTCAAAACAAAAGTCAGGCATTTTGGGGAAATATACGTTTTCCTCTTCTTCCAAATTTCCTCAAATTTACTGTCCTGGAGCCTCAAAGAAAGTTATTCATAAATTAAACATAAATTTCATATATAATATCATACCACTCTTTAACAGATGGGGTATCTGGTTTAAGCCGTGTCTTTGGGACTGTTTTTCTAGCTGCTGTGCTCATTATTCTAAGCAGTTCCTTAGTTCTAATGTTTGTGGTCGTTGAAGTTAAGAGTTCAATAAAGAGATAATCCCAGTTGAAAGGAATTTTTGTCTCAAATATGATTTCTCATGTAGAATGAATCTTATGCAAGAAAGAGAGTTCTTTAGGCAGAGCTCTTCCATGTTTAAATAATACAACACAACATTTTTATTTTTTCTGGTTTTGTCTTTGTTATCTTTCATATATTTTCTATCTTATCGTTTGTGCGTCCTTCATCTCGGTGCAGCTTTCAACCATCACTCCCTTCGTCTGTTCTCTAACCCTCATTAAACTCCATTACCTCCTGTTTTATCAAGACTTCGCCTCAGTTTTTGGCATCTTTCTTTGCTTCATGTGAAAGTAGTTCATGTGTTTGATTTAACTCTCACTTAGCCAGGATTGTCCCTCTGAGATTAAAGATCTGTTTTAAAATTCTCACTTTCAACAAAAACAGGTGATCAGTCAATCTCCCTCGTACTCTGCGTCCAAGAAAAAATCAAAATGATTGGTTTAGACAACAGAGCACTGGAAGCCCGGCCTCCTCAGATTTCACAGAGGATTTAAAACACCAAGGAAAAGTGGTTTTGACGTTTCATATTAATCTGCAGGTTGTTCCAAGAGAAATGTGTCCTGAAGCTCTCTTTCCTTATTGATCTGTGCTGTGGGAGCTTCAGGCTGCACAATCTAGAGAGAAGTAAACGTGTTTCATTGGCAGATATTTTCTCTTCATTACAAGTAATTAAATGCCTTATTTTTACCTTTCATTTCTTACAGTAAGATATTTATATTGACTGCTTAAGTGAATGTGGATTAGAATAATTTTTTGGGATATTTTTGACTTGAAAACAGACAATCACGCTTGCCTAGATCTGAGTTTTTGCAGTGTTCTGCTCTACAGAGAAGCGCCTGTTCATCTGCCTTGTTGCTCATCACGGGAATGAGTAGGAAAATTATTCCATCTTATGGTATATAGTACAAATGACAAATGTACTATTTTTCTCCAAAATTCAACCCTCAAATTAACGAATGCATGATTATATTGTGTAAAGACTGCAAGACTTAAAATTGTGGATGTAGTGGGATTCAATAGGACATTTGGGGCCTGATCTGCTAAAGGTTTGCGTGTATAAAGACACGTGCAAACTTGATAGCATGTGCAAAGCTGATCTACTAACAGGGTGCACCGAGGATTATGTCTTTCAGCAAAATAGCACGTGCAATTCATTTAGCGTGTTTGCCTTCATGAATATGCAGAATACATGCAGATTATCAGAATGCACAAAGTACTGGGTGGAGGAGATGCAAATGAAATCATTTAGCACCCGCAATGTGATTTATCAAACCCGCAACTGATTGTACTCGGTGTTTTTGGGTCTAAATTTAGCACGTTTGAAAGGCAGGTGCAAAAAAGCACAGCATTACGCACAGAGGGCTGTGGTCATTGAGAACAGGGGTTGCATTACCCGAATATTTTCCATCATTGACTGAATTTTTTGATGAATGACTGAAAGATTTGGAGGCTGTCTGTCATCATGAAAGACTGGAAAAAGAGGGACAATCCAGTGTGGCTTCATACTCATGCAGACACAGGCATAAAGTAAACCCTTTCTGTTTTGCACTCAACATCGCGGAGGTCGTTTAACCTGTGTAAAAAAATCCCTTCATAGCCATAATCACTCTGTTTTCACTCAGAGCAGACTGCGTCACACTCTACACGCACAAATGAAATTGGACAAATGCTCTCACTTAGATCTGAGTTTTTTCAGTGTGACCCTGATCTCACGTCCTCCCTCTTCTCCATCCAGGACAATAAGGGCTTTGGTATCGGCGAGCTGGTCTGGGGGAAGATTAAGGGTTTCTCCTGGTGGCCTGGCATTGTGGTGACGTGGAGAGCCACCGGCAAACGTCAGGCCAGTCATGGCATGAGGTGGCTACAGTGGTTTGGAGATGGAAAGTTCTCTGAGGTGAGAAGGGAAAGGAAAAATGGCTGGAGTAGAACAAATGCATGAGTCCAGATGGTTTATTTAATGTTTTGTTTGGTTGAAGGTGTCAGCGGACAAACTGGACTCCATCACAGCTTTCCCAAAGTTCTTCAGCCAGGCCTCCTACACCAAGCTGGCTTCATACCGCAGAGCCATTTTCCAAGCACTGGAGGTGAGCGCCAGGGCTTAAAGCAGGTCCTGTAAGAACAATAAAAAAGACTTTGTGGGGTGCTGGTTTGGCAGAGTGGTGAACAACCAGGCACGGCCCATTTCCACACATGGACAAAATTGTTGGTACCCTTCTGTTAAAGATGCAGCTTACAATACAATACAAGCTTAAAGACACCTGTGATACTAAGTACAGGACACACCTTAGTTTAACTTGTCCCCATGGTCAAATCATTTTCAATCTTTTCTAACAGTGCCATCATTTTTGTCAAGGCCAGTTTCATTATTTTGTTTTTTAAAATAAATCTGTTGAACCACAATTCAAAAGCAATGTCTGATTTTCATTAGTTAATTTTCAGTAAATTTTTATTTATTATTACCTTTGTCAGTTTCAAGTTTTTTCAGTGACCATTGTGGGTTTTTTCTTTCTTTAACAGACAGGTACCAACAATTTTGTCCACAGGTTTGATTCCAGCCAGTGTCTTTCCCCAGCTCTCTCTCGCCCCTTTTACAGGCCTGGCCTCTGTCTCTCTCTCTCTCTCCTGTCAATAGAGGCACAAAAATGTCCCAAAAAATAATCTTACAAAAAAAATATCCATCTTAGTTTTTTTTTTATTAGTTACTGTGTAGTTTTCATCAGGGGTAAAAAGGTTGGGGTACTCAATATATGCAAATTAGGGAACATACTCTAGCATTAATTTAAATCAAACATGTAAACCCAGGTTAGGGCAAAATATGACCACTTTAAAAAGTTTTATAAGCCAGATTTTTAACTGCCATCACAACCCAAGTGCCATTTGCCATATAAGGGGATTTCTTCCTCTGATTCTCCTCTCCTGATGGTAGATTTTGATCCCAGGTGGGGATGATTTCTATCCTTGCATCTGCTCTGACTAAATGTGTTTCCTGTCTGATAGCAGATGTTTGTGTTCATAAAGAAGTCTGAACTGCTTTTTTTGGTGTAAAGGATATTAGAATGCAGCCTTAGCCTGAGTTAACGACAGCAAACTGATGATCTGTCACTTATCGAAGGTCAAGCTCAAAGTTATTGAGTGAAGAGAGTGGAGGGAGGGCCGACCACGCTGTCTTGTTCTCTCACTTATTTTACGTTTCCCTCTCGTTGCGTCTCCTCTTTGTGTGAAGATGGCCAGTATCCGGGCGGAGAAGACTTTTGCTCCCTGTGAGTCAGATAACCCTGAGGACCAGGTCAAGCCCATGTTAGACTGGGCCAACGGGGGCTTCCTGCCTAAAGGAGAGGAGGGACTCAAACCCACACACACCGCAGGTGAGCAAGGCAGCAGAACAGACCACCTGTCAGGTGTAACCTCAGTGTTTTGTCTTCTTAAACAACAGAACTTAACATGGTTTTGTGTCCTCCTGCAGAAAGTAACCCTCTGGACCACCAGGTCCTCGACGTTTCTCTGCCCGAGTATTTCCCCAGTGCCAAACGGCCCCGAGGCAGTCTGTGTAAGAGCAAGGCCGCGCCCGAGGAGTCCTACAGCAGAGGTACCAGAATGATATTACTAAACTTCAAAACTCTGTCATAATTTACCTTTTCTGATAGAACAACTGACTGTTTAACTCCCAGCTCAGCTGTTTGGCAGAGGTAAAAAAATTCAGGAATATTTAATGTGTTAAAAAAAACATAACATGTCATCATTAGTTTCTGTCAATGTTTCAGGATACAGAAAAAAACTTCAAACAAACCAAAAGAACTGATATTTTCTTTGTGTGGGATCTAAAGTTTTAAAAAGCTAAATGCTTTTATCATTATTATTTTAAATACTGAACCATTTACTGATAAGATGATTTATACATTATATATAATGTTATTCATCAAAAACATTTTTTGTGTTTGTCAAACCTTAACATCATCTATTTTAAGTTATATTTGATTGCTATTTTATTTACATACATTTCTGCTTTTTCCAATTGATTTAGTCCCAAATGTTTGTGCATTTTTATGTCATCATATTATCAACTGTTAGCTTTTTAAACCTTTAAATCCCACACAAACAAAATATCTGGTTTTTGGTTTGTCTGTAGTTTTCTCTGTTCCCTGAAATGTTGATGGAATCAAACAGTGATTTAATTTGTTTTGTTTTATAAAACACTGAATATCCCTGATTTTATTGATGACCTCTGTCAAACAGGTGAGCTGGTTGTTAAAGGGTCATAACAATGTTGGGTTTACTGCTGAAATCTGAATCAAGACCAGCTTGACTTTTTTTGGCATTCCCGGATTTTGATTCAACTTTTTAAAACAGCAAAAACATGATTGTTGTGGATTTTAAGTTTCAGCATCTGCTCTTTTACCAATGTTTAAATTGATCCTTTTCAACCACACTTTGGTTTAACGTTTAACGCAGATCTTTATAATAAACAGGTAAAAGTGACACTTTTTGTCTGTTTAAGGTTTGAAAAATGATTTAAAATACTGTGGGTTGCTTTAATTTTTGTCTTTTTTTAAACCTTGTTTTATTTTTCATAGAGCAACAAACAGGAATAAATACTACAGACAGGGTCATTACATGTTTAACAAACAATATTTCATGGATTCAGATAAACTTCTGATGCACCGTCGAGAGAAGAGTAATTAGAGACAAAACACTGTGTTACTGAATATCATATTACATCACCTCCTTTGCAACAAAAAATAAAAATGACAAAAATAAAATTAAAAAAATAATTAAAAATCTGTTATACAAATTGCTGAATGACATTTTCATACTTGACTAAACAAGTAGGTTTCCATATGATTTCCAGAGCTCCCAGTGTCTCTCAAATTTATCTCTGGCATATCTTAGAGAGAAGGTCAATGTTATTTTTCTTTTTTACGTGTTATTTCATTTTTATTAAGTCCATTTGTTCTTGTTTTCAAGTGTGGCTGTTTATTAAAAAAGACATTTATGTTACATCTCTTTGGTCGTTATTCATCTTTCAGAACAAATGGTGAATGAAGTTTTGAAGAACAAAAGAAGTATAGAAGGTATGATATTTATATTTTTATCATTATTTTACATTGTGAAGTCATTTATACAGGATTATGCACCATGTAATGACATTTAAATCAGCTGATTAATCCACTTTTGTTTCAGATTTCTGCCTCTCTTGTGGAAAAATGAAGGCAGCGACCTTCCACCCGCTGTTTGAAGGAGGCCTGTGCCAAACATGCAAGGTACACAAGCGTGAACCCTCACAGTTACAGTGGCAGAGATCTCCAAGCTCAATGTCAGGGTTAAAATAGTAGGAACTTTATTTATATAAGACCCTTTAAAGCATTTCAGCAATTTCAGCATGAAACCAGTGCCACTAAACCTTCATTGTTTAAGCAGGTATTCTTTATTTTAGAGATACTTTGTTCTGAAATTATTATGGAAATGTCCTCCAGGAATAATGAACTCACACACACTTAGACCAACATCTGTAAAACATTTAAACATCCTGGAGTGAAAACATGTGAAGATATGCCCAAAAAACTGCTTGAAAAAAGAGTTTTCTTCTTGCAAATATGCACTTAAATTGTGCATGGTACAGGGTAGGTTTCAACATTTTTATTATTTTATTAAGCAGAATTTAACAAACACACTCATTGTTTTTTCTTTTTCTTTGGATTGCGAAATGTAAAGTAAAACTTGAGGATTTAAGGTAGGATACAAAAATTTTCTCAGTGTTCTATGTGATGTTTTGAGGCTTTTTGAGCTGAATATCTGCACATGTAATTAATTTTTTAAACAAAAAGCAAGAAAATACTATGTTGTGGTCAAATATCAAGATGTAAAGGTTTATGTTTGCTATGATGTGGTCATAATTGTACGGTGTGTTTTACAACTCATTAAGCTGGCCACATTGAACTGGTAAATCTTTCGGCTCACTTTGCATTTGAGGAATTTGCCCAGAAATTATTTATTAAAATGATCTTTGGATGTAGAAATGTAAGGATATATGAAAAAGTACTGGAGGGAAAAAGTCAGAAAAAGAAGTCGACAATAAAGGATTTAAATAGATGTGAAAACAGGGAATTATAGGTGTGCACCTTTCCAGTGTTCATGTACATGTTTTTCTTTGATCAAAAATTCACTAACCAACATACCAGATGGACTTTTTCACGTATACACAGGATATTTTTAAGTCCATGTGGACAGAGAGTGATTAGGAAGAGCAGAAATATTCATGATTAAAGGAAAGTTTTTTCTATTAGATTCAATAAGGCCCATCAGAGGCTTTAAACCACTTCTTACTTTCAGCAGAACTAAACACTTGCAGTTCCTGCTTCTTATCTGTTAAAGGACCTTGATAAACTCGGTCATTTCCTTACTTGGAACAACTGCTTGAAATGAAAGTTAAAGTAAAAAATTAGACCTGCCTGATGACAGATATGTGACATAAAGAATCCAGCTCCTTTCCAAAGTTAAAAGCTGCAGCCTCTGGAACAAATTTTGCCCTGTGCTTTGCAGGCAGGTAACGAAATCTTAAAATGCAATTAAATATAAGTATATATGGACCCTGGCGCATGTGCCTCACAGAAAGAAGGTCGCTGGCTAGTGTCTGTAATTTTCTAGGAGTTGCTGGCGTTGTTAGCAATTATTTTATTTTTAAAAGTATGAAAGAAAAACGATTAATGGTTGATTTAAGACGGTCATTTTTCAGGCAGAATTTGTGTTTGCTTCCTTGTTTGATTTGACAAAAATGTTGACAAAAATGGCAAAAATCTTTAAAAAAAAAACATTCAAGTAAAACAAATATGTTGTGATATACCTAGAGTCTGGAAAATTATATTTTTTCAATACATGAGACAACAATGTAAAAAAGATGTGAAAAATCTTTATTTTTTAACTCTAAAGATGAGAAAAAAGTTGTTTGAAGCTGTGATATAGTAGTTTTGATTTAACGTTTAGGTTCTTAATTAATTATTGATTACATTATTCATTTTTGAAACACTTTTCGTGCATGCGTGGGTTCTCTCCGGGCACTCCAGCTTCATCCCACAGACCAAAAACATGCCCATTTGGTTTATTGGTGACTCTAAATTGCCCTTAGGTACAAGTGAGCGTGAATTATTGTCCGTCTCTCTATGTAGCCCTGTGATTGGCGGGAGGGCAGTGCAGGGTGTACCCCGCCATCTATACCAATAAGCAGTGTAGGTAATGGATGGATGGATGGACTTTATATCATGCATCGCCCTTTTTAACCAACAGGGAGCGCTATTCCTCAGCAGCATCCTTAGCCTGGGACGACAGCGATAGCGCTGCAGTCTGTAACTTTTCAGCCATGAAATAGAACATTTAATTGTATTGACCATGTGAATAAAGATGAAGGAACTGTTATATTACAGCTATCAGAGATAAAATTACAGTTTTATTTACTCATAATTTGACTTCCTTCTCAAGTCTACAAAAGCAAGAAAATCATAAAAACTGAAGCAAGTATAGCGATTTAAGTGTTATCATGAATTCAGAGCCGATCCTTATGTCCCTACTGCCTTTTATAAATAATATATTCATACTAATTCATGTATTTTTTTAAATGATAAAACAGGTAGACATTTTAAAAACATACCTTTCTCGTCCTTTTCTAGGAATCAAAAATTAAACGAAAGTTCCTTCAGAGCTGTTCTGACAGACTTTTTCATTCCAAGTTCTTCGTGTAGCTGTAGCTTCTGTGTTTTAGATTGTTTGTAAAGACTGATTTTAAACTTATTATTCAACTGTATTTGTGTTCAGGATGTTTACCTGGAGATGTCGTACATGTACGATGACGATGGTTATCAGTCGTACTGCACCGTCTGCTGTGGAGGACGAGAGGTTCTGCTCTGTGGGAACGCAAACTGCTGCAGGTCAAAAACACAAAAAAAACACCTTTAAATAAAAGGCTAAGAAAACAAAAAGGGCATATAGGTGACCTCCACTCGTTTCCTCCTGCAGGTGTTTCTGCGTGGACTGTCTGGACATCCTGGTCGATCCCGGAGCATCAAATAACGCTCGCTACGTGGACCCATGGAGGTGTTACATGTGCCAGCCGATGCAGCAGTACGGCGTGCTGAAACGGCGGCACGACTGGAGCCTCAAGCTGCAGGAGTTCTTCGCCAACGACAACGGACAGGAGTTTGTGAGTCACTCTGAGATCGATCAATAAATCAATCAGTCAAACTTTATTTGTTTAGCACTTTTCATACGAAGTCTTGTAGCCCAAAGTGCTTTACATAAAAGGAAAAGAAATAAAATAAATAAATAAAAAGTATAAATCACAATACATTGAAAATACAAGACCCTACCCAACATGATCCACACACTCACTTACACACACACTCAAAGACATAAAGAAGAGATTCTAACGAAAAACAGAACTGAAGGACTGAGGAAACACTACCCTGAGTTAAAAATGAGGAAACACAGGAGCTAAGACTAAAATGACAATAAAAGTCATGATAAGAAATGATATAAAAAAAATACTACAGGAAAAATAAATAAATTAAATAAAATTTAAAATAATAATATGGCAAAATTAGATAGCTAAACAGCAAATGTGTAATAAAATCTACTAAAGTAGGCTAATGGAAAGAAAATCGATTAACAGAGAATAAAATTTCAAACAATAAATCTGAACTGAAGCTGAGAAATAAAACAGATTAAGAGGGTTAAAAAAAGTAAATAAATAAGATTAAATAACAATACTAAATATAATCAGCTACAAGCCAGACTTAAAAGGTAGGTCTTGACTTTGCTTTTAAAAATGTGACGATGACTTTTTTATTAGATATGCTCTTGGCAAGTCTATTTCTCTAATTTCAGGTCAGAAATATCTAAAGCACTTATTTTAATTCATACTCACTTGACAAGTCCAGATAAATATCTGAATACAAAGAATAAAAGACATAAAAATAAGGTAATGAATTGCTTATAATGATAAGAAAATATCTGCCAATGAAACAGGTAACATGTCTTAAATTCAACTTTAATAACTACTCTGGATAGAACATTTAATTTTAAGACACCCTCCAGGGTAAATTTGGCTTGTCTCATTGGCAGATAATTTTACTGCAGTGTGAATAAACATAATAGTGATCTGCTGGAGCAAATTTTCTTTTTTGTCCTGAATGGTTGGAAAGCAGAAAAGAAACTATGTCCTCTTAGGGCTGTCTCACAGAAGGAGAAAACTGTGCTGCTGTTTTTACTGAAGCTTGAGTAAGAAATAATCTTCCCACTGTTTGAAATACTTCAACATCCTCTATTCATTCTCAGGAGACACCAAAGATTTACCCAGCAGTCCCTGCAGAGCAGAGACGGCCAATCAGAGTCCTCTCCCTGTTTGACGGCATCGCCACAGGTGAGAGCGAGCGTGCGAAAAGACAAATGAATGGATTTAAACTTCAGAAACAGCATCAGCAAAAGGCTTTTAACACAGAATCTTATGTGAATATTTCTTGTTTCGGATATTTATTTCTGAAAGAATCCTCACTTTGTGCTTTCAGGCTACCTGGTTCTCAGAGATCTGGGTTTCAAGGTGGATCAGTATGTGGCCTCAGAGGTTTGCGAGGACTCGATCTCGGTGGGTGTTGTCAGACATGAAGGAAAGATCCAGTACGTCCATGATGTCCGGAACATCACAAAGAAAAACGTAAGACAGGAAACCGAAGCTGCTTGCTCTGTTGTAGTTTCACTGGATGATGTTAGGACTGATATTCTGGAGGACGTGTGTCCCGTGTCTAACACTTGGTGGCGCTGTTGTCCCTCTCAGCTGCTGGAGTGGGGTCCCTTTGACCTGGTGATTGGAGGAAGTCCCTGCAACGACCTGTCTATTGTAAATCCTGCGAGGAAAGGCCTCTATGGTTGGTACCTGCACTGCAACTGATTTTTTTTGTAAACTTAACAGTGTTTTACCGTAATATCTGCAGCTACCTTCTGTAAAAAAAAAAATATATGCAGTCAATTTTTGGTTTTTTTTTGTGTAATTAGCACAGCTAGTTTTTGACCGTGTTTGCACCGAGTCCAGATTTTTGTTTTTCATTATCTTATTACGCAGTTTTGTAATGCAAAGAAACCCTCAAGTAAACACTTCGAATGGAAGATCAGGGACGATGGTGGTTTATTATGGAAATACGCGTCAACTACATGCTGTGGTTCGTCATCTCAGAGGGTCTTCAGTCATTAGACGGAGCCGCACTAACACAGTAATCAAACTGTAATAGAAAATGCAATAATAATCCTGTTTATTAAAATAGAATTATGCTTTAAGAGAAACAATAGTTCTACTCAAGAACAAATAAAAAGACAGAAAATAGACACATGCAATCAATTTAAATAAGAAACTATATTTACAGAATTCATTAGAGCATTGTAGAAACAACACAGAGGCATCAATCACTGACCCAACTGTCCATTTGTTCACTTAAAATTAAACATTGTGATGAACATGCAGACACTTTTTAGTATTTTCTCAGCGTCTGATCTTAATCTGTTGATCCAGAAGGTACAGGGAGGCTGTTCTTCGAGTTCTATCGTCTTCTGAGTGAAGCAAAGCCCAAAGAAGGAGAGGACCGGCCGTTCTTCTGGATGTTCGAGAACGTGGTGGCCATGGGCGTCAACGACAAGAGGGACATCTCACGATTCCTGGAGGTGAGTGACGTGGATGGAGGAAGAGACTTGACCAGAGACATCTGTATGAGGCAATGAAATGGTTGATGAATTTAAGATTGTGTATGTTAGGCAAACATTTCTGCATGACCACATTCATTTCCTGCTCTGCGTTAAGCCCTTGAAGCCTGAAAACACAAATTATAGCCAGAAAATTCTAATTTTTTGGAGCTGAAATGTTTATTTCACTTTCTACTGAAATCCAAAATAATCAAAATTTCCATAAAATTTAACATATATATTTTTGTATCTCATTTGACACATCAGGTGTTTTTGGCAACTGATAATCCACTTGAGGACATTTTTATCATTTACCTGATTGTATTCAGATGTTTTTTAGTAATTTGTCAATCATGTTGATTAGATAGAAGTATCATAAAAGTATGTATCAAATATGATGCAACAGGCTTTAAGGGGTTAAAAGTGCCAAAAGCAGTGAGTGCTATGAGTAGCATGCTTCAGTGGGTATGTTATGTCTTGATGTGATTTTTCTCTCTGCAGTGTAACCCTGTGATGATCGACGCTATCGAGGTCTCAGCTGCTCACCGTGCCAGATACTTCTGGGGAAATCTTCCAGGCATGAACAGGTAGGACAAAAAATACATTTTCAGACAGGTGAAAGGTTTTGGAGAACTAATTCAGTGCATGTTATGGTAATATCTGCATCTGATAACAGTTAAATATCGTGTTTCAGGCCTTTGTGTGCCTCTGGGATGGACAAGCTCGAGCTGCAGGACTGTCTCGAGCACGGCAGAGTCGCAAAGGTAAATAAAGTCGATCATCAGCTGCAGTTTTTGTTTGGGAAATGTTTGTTTGGTTGCACATGTTTGACCATGCTTTTTGGTTTTATAGTTTGGGAAAGTGCGCACCATCACGACCCGCTCCAACTCCATCAAGCAAGGGAAGGACCAGCACTTCCCCGTCCTGATGAACGGGAAGGAGGACATACTGTGGTGCACTGAGCTGGAGAGGTGAGCAGGAAACACTTCCACCAAATGCACAGAGAAAGCCCTGACTCTTATTTTCAGTTTCAGCTTTGGGAGATTAACATACTAGACCAGATCTTCTGCATAAAGTCATGCAGACACAAAGTTAAGGTCACTCCAGGCTTATTTAGTCATTTTTAAACAAACATCAATCTACATACTATGATGACATTATCTGCACTCCTCCATGTTTAATAGTTTTATTTTTATGTTTTTCTACATATTTAACCAATCAAGAGGGAAACACAATTTAATTTCATTATGCAAACTGTGATTTAATAACAAATAAACTGTCTTGTATCCTTGTATTAAAATGACTGAAAACAAGTCGTTTCTGTGATGGATTAAAGAAAGGATCCTCAACTGCATTTGTACAAGGGCCAGTTTTTTTCTTGGCTTTTGCTGAGAGGGGGAGTCCAGTTTATGAGATAAATTTTATATTTGGGGGGAAAATGTCAAATTCTGAGATTTAACTAAAAGGTTTTGGGGAAAAACTCAGAATCATAAGATTAAATTTATTATTATTAAAAAAAAAAGTTGAAACTCTGAAATTAAAGGAAGACTCATGAGGAGAAAAATGATGAGAGAATTAAGTCATACTTTATTTGAGAATTCTTGCTTTAATCTTAGAATTATGACTTTATCTCAAAATTCTGAATTTTTTTCACAGTCATAAAAAAAACTTAAATCTCTAAAAAAAAACTTTCCTTGCAGTGGCCGAATCCTCTTTTAATCAGGGGGCTGGATGGAAAGCTTTGAGGGGCCTGATGTGGCCCCCCGGCCACCTGTTAGTGATGGCTGAATTAAAACATTTCCCTGTTTCTTACCATCAATATCAGTTACTAGACATTGTTCTCTTCGTCTCAGTGAGTGAATTTGTGCTAATCGATGCAGACTCTGTAGACAAAGGGTTACTGTATGTCTTTAGGCCTTAACTGCAGCGTAGGACAATGTTTTTAGTGAAAAATTCAGAACAATGCTGTCCTCTGGCATGTATGTGTCCTTACACTAAAGACACTTTTGATAAGTATTTAAATAGACATGACTAAAAGAAGGTGATTAGTTGAAAGTCTCTATTTAACACGGTCACATTTTGACCTGTAACACTGCTGTACCTGCATGATCTGTGGCCTCTGAGAAGCTGCTGCTTTATGCCTCTGCGGTGAAGCTTCGCTGTAACGTTCACTCTTAGTCTGCGAAGCCTTGGACCAGAGCAGAAGGCTGTGTGCATAGCCTGATGTTCACATCCCTAACTAGAAAAGCACTCAGAGACCTCCGCCAAACGTAAAAGATCAAATTCTGGATCAGCAGATCCAGAACAGAGCCAGGATCCAGACCAAACTCAGCACATACATGGATGGTGTTATCCTGTATGAACACAAGGTTTGGGAAAATCACTTCTTTTTGATTTTTTATGAATTGTTGAATGTCATCAATGGGATTTCCCATTATAAAGTTCAGTGTTTTTGTGATGTCAATCTGGATCAGATCGAGATGAAATTAACCTTGATGATAGAGTCATGGACCCCATATCATCCTGTGAAATTGGAAGTGAATCTGTTTAAAAAATATGGCAGAGGTATGATTTTTTTTTAAATTGTGCCCAATCTTAACTTATGGGATTTTTTTTTTTTTAATTTGGGGATTTTTTTTTATCCAGAAAAATATTCATATCACCACCAAAATCTAATCATTTTTAAGTTGGGCCATTACCAACATCTCCTGAAAATTTCAGCAAAATCTGTCCCGTAGTTTTTGCGTAATCTTCCTAACAGACAAACATACGGCGGCAAAAACCTAACCTCCTTGGCGGAGGTTAAAATGATGCTGCACGTTGAGACAACGCTGACTCAAAGCCCTTTGATTGGTCCCCTGCGCAGCACTGTGACAGCTAGTCTCTGGGTACGTCTGAGACATGATTTTCTGAGTTTAGTGATGTGAAAAAGAAAAAGACAAGGCAGCTGCAGACCAGCAACTCCACCATGGATCAGAAGCTTTTGTCATTATAGTCTGGGGTCTTTATAAAGGGAGAACTGGGACCTGTCTGCTGTTAGGGCCTTTAGCTCTTTAACATACAGGTCTGTCTGCAGGGGGCCTTCCTCTCTGAATAACAGTCATCTGATGGGACTCTTTTTTATGGCGTCTGTCCACAGGGGGTCCAGGCTGTTGGTATACCGACCCAGTTTCAGCTTTGGGAGATTTTTATTCAGATGATTTTCTGGAGCTTTTGAGTTTCTGTGGTACAACGGAGGATTAGGGCCACGTAAAAAGAAAAAAAAAGTATGTTTTAAAAAAAAGTAAAGTTACGAGAATAAAGTCGAAAAAATACGGGAATAATCTAATGAAGTTACACGGAAAAAAGTCATAAATTTCTGAGAATAAACTCGTTTTTTTTTAGTCTGTAGAGGCTATCAGAACAGCAGCAGCCGCCTGTACAAAAATAAGGAAATACTTCTTTTGGCACATCAGCATCACATTATCATAAGTATTAGGACCCTGAAAATATACTGTAGAAACGGGCTTTTCCGAAGAAAAAAAACACACCAACTTGGAGAAAACTGTCTCCTTTTCAGAAGAGGAAACGTACACTCTTCTGCTAGATCCTTTCAGAATAATGTTTGTTTTTTCACTTTATTCTTGTAACTTTATGACTCTATTCTCCTAACTTTATGAGATTATACTCATAACTTTTTGACTTTATTCTCGTGACTTTATGACTTTATTCTTGTAACTTTACCTTTTTTTTAAAAATGTACTTTTTTTTCCGTGGCCCCAATCTTCCGTCGTACTGTGGATCCTAAAAATATTTTTTTTTGTTACTGTATATGATATTTATATGGTTGTTAAATATCATATACAGTATTGCTTATAAGTTGTCAAAGGCTATTAAGACATGTTTAAAGTTTTTTAGACCTAGTTCAGGTTATTTGATGTGTAAATATTCTTTGCATGTGGATTAGTGTGCTCACAAAGTATGAGAGGTTATGGCCTTTACTGCAGTTTTAATGGAAGGGTATTACAAAGTAGATGCTGATGACGAAATTCAAAGTAAATCACAGTTTGTGAAGGACTTAATGGTGGCATACATGATATAACAAAAGGCTCCTCTCTTGTGAAAATTGGAAAAAGCCTGAAACTACAGGGAACTAAAATGTCACAATTTTTAACTTCGGGTCTAAAAAAAGGTCTTTACATGTTTAATTTGATTTTTAAATTGTGCAGCAACTCCAATTTAGTCATTTAGACCAATTTATGTTGGAAGAAATCATAAATGGGGCGGCGGGATGGGGCAGCAGGTAGTGCACGTGCCTCACAGCAAGAAGGTTTCTGATTCAATCCCTGTGTGTGTTGAGTTTGCATGTTCTCCTGTGCATGCATGGGTTCTCTTTGGGCACTACAGCTTCCTCCCACAGACCAAAAACATGCTCATTAGGTTGATAACTGACTCTAAATTGCCCTAAGGTATGAGTGTGAGCGTGATGGTTGTCTGTCTTTCTATGTAGCCCTGTGATTGACTGGCGACCGGTTCAGATTGTACCCCGCCTCTCTCCCAATGTCAGCTGGGATAGGCTCCAGCCCCCCCACACGACCTTGGAGGGATAAGCGTATAGATCATGGATGGATGGAGTTGGAAGATAATAACCCCTCAGTCATAAAGCCACCGAACATCGTGATATTTAATGAATTTGATTTTGTCTTTCTGCAGGATTTTCGGCTTCCCAGTCCACTACACTGACGTGTCAAACATGGGTCGGGGTGCCCGACAGAAGCTCCTGGGCCGGTCCTGGAGCGTCCCCGTCATCAGGCATCTGTTCGCTCCTCTCAAAGACTACTTCGCCTGTGAATAATCGCCACCCGTCACCAGCAAAGAGACCCCAAATAAGAGCACCCACCAGCCTTTCTTCAGCAATTCTGGCTCCAGCTGACATCCAAAAAGGAGCCTTCAGAGGAGCTGGATGTTTCCTGTGCTACATTAGCTGCCTTTGTGAGAAAAAGGGCAGCTTCACTCAAAACAAGAGTCACTGGAGATGCTTCTGGTGCATCAGGTGTAAACTCACTGCAGCCTTAAAAACAAAATCACAGAGAAACACAAAGACATCAGAGGAGAGCACCTTCACTGTGGGTGATCTCTACCCTGAAGAAAGAAGTGGTCAAGGTCACGTTTCTCAATAGTCTGTTGGATTTTTCTAACATATACAGCAGTTTAAAGCGTTTTTAATGCCTTTAAAGGTGTTTTTAAAGTTGACAAAACTTAGTTGCAAGGGAAAGTGGATTTAGTCTTCAGCTCTATATCAAACTTTTTAAAGTGCGAAACACTTCAGAGATTGAATATTCCCCTCTTAGGATTGGGAATAGTCTGTATGACAAACTGGCTGCTTTCACACCAAACAGAATCACTTAAAATCACTGTGACCAAAGTTTTTAAATGGAAACCTGCTCAATTCTTTAGGCGGACAGCAGCTCCACTAGCACCCCATCAATGTTCCCCCTGAAGGTGTTTGTTTCACTGTGATGCCATAAGTTTAAAACCAGACTTGATGAACATTGACAACAGTAACGGAAAAATAAGCTGATAATGTTTCCTTTTAATTGAAAAACACAGTCTTATTTACATCACTGAATGGCAACACATCCTGAAACTGATGCAGGACATTTTATCATGCATTGAGTTCAAAATTTTTGGATTTAAGGTGGTCTAAGTTTCCAAATTTTCTCCAAATTTTATCTTAGCCATTATTTATTTGCATCTTTTAAAAAGACACCTTTTTTGCTTTGACTGAGTTGTCACCTAAATGAAAACATATTCCCTGAACTGAAATGTTGTGGTGCACGAGCAAGATTTTGCTCTTTATATAAACATGAATGATCGTATGTTTCTTTTGCTGAATAAAAGAGATTTTATTTTTTCCAGTTCTTATGGACAGAACAGCCTCCATGGGAGACCATGAAAAGTTTGGGTGTGAACAGCGTAACTACCTAGAATGACAGGTTGTATTATCCCTGATGGCCTCATACAAATACTTGAAACAGTCCAATGCAAAAACAAACTGCTCAAGAACAATAGATTAGGTTTTTCTCTCTGTTCAGGTTTAGATTCTTCTTTTAAATAATGTTAATCTAAATGTCAGCATACATGTGAGTCCTCTGCATTAACAGAAGTACATTTTAATAAAAGTATTAAAAAAACAGGAAAGAGTGTTCAAACTGAGATTTACAACTTTTAAGAGTACAAGGAAAATGGTGGAAAACACTGGTGAATGCACATTATTTTAATTAGCTAGCACTGACTCCTTTTCATTTGATTAGATTAGATTTTAATAAGATTTATAGCAAGAACTGCCTAATACTTTATGATGTATTTCATGTTAAATCAGTGGTTCTCAACTGGTTTAGCCACAGGATCCACCACCACCTCGTTCATAATAAATCAAGACCTTAAAAATGATCAGCCCATATAAATTACTTAAAGCATAAATTGAAGTTTGGTGTCATGATAGAATAAAACATTTGACTTGTTAAAAGAGACTGGACAAGATAAACAAGGTGTAACAGCAGAAAGAGGTTAAGATCATGAGAAAACAACCAAAACGTACTGATTATCAGGACAATGTGTTAAATTAAAGAATCCCTTTATTTTGATTTAAAATAAAGCCATTATTATGCATGCATATATTTTATTTAAAATAACTGCATGCATGTCCTCCCAGGGCTTCCATACACTGTAGACTTTTTTCAACACTTTGTATTTTCCATACACAAATTTGCAACCCACTTTTCTTGCTCCATGACCCAGTTTCAGACCCAAAACACCAGTTGAGAACCACTGTACTTAACCTGACACTGTGCTTTAGCATGTTCACCAAAGTAAAGAGATATTTACTGTGGTTTGTAACATGACAGTGTAATGAGGCCACTCTGTTGAAAGAAAAATTAAAAGGATCTGTTTATTTTAGAGAAAACTCTAAATCTGGGAGATTATAAAGTTTTAATTTACAAGACATCACACTGTTAATTTTTGAGTTTAAAAAGATGGAAATAGCTGAGTAAATAATGAGATTTTTACTTTTACAAAGATAAATTTATCTTGGAGGTCTACAGGTGTAATACAAGCCAAAAAGCTTCATTTGGTTTGATTTTCTTCCTTGTGAAAGTCAGTTTTATACTTATTAATCCCAAAGATAAACTCCTGCACTCTGTCTAACTTGCAAGCAAATCATTTATTTACAATGATTTTCTTACAACTTAGACAGTGTCCATGAGTTTATCTTTACATTTAAATGGACCCTTTTTCTACTTTGCACCTGCCTCCAAATTCGATTTAATTTGCCGTAAATGTTTGAGTTTTTAAATGAAATACTTATGTTTCAGTCCCTGCAAGTTTATGTCAAAATGTTTTAAAGTTTTTTTGAAAATCTGCAGATCATTTTAATTTTTTCACCTTTAACAGTGGCCCCAATAAGCCGTCTTTTACTTGTTGACCAAACTGTGCAGTCTTTTAAATCTTTTATCATTTTTGTTTTGATAACTGGATGATTTTAAAATGCTGTTGGCTGTCACCAAATCAAACTGAACGGGCATTACCTCAGACATGGGGGCGACTGTACATCCTTCCTCCAGTAGGATCTTTGGTCTGTGAATATTTACTGTAGCTTTCTGCTCCCTCATGCCCTGTACATAGAGCTTTGATTTTTATCACTGGAACTATTTTGAAACCATGTTTTGTGTACTGTACTCATAGAAAGGTTTACAAGTGTTTAACTCTGGTTTGACCAATAACAAAAAAATGCACAAGCCTTCTCAAAGAGCTTTGTTTTATTTAGAAATGGATGATGTGGTGCTCGACAGGCCTACAGGAACATGTTTTAGGTTTCGAGTTTGATTTTAAAAAACCAAAAAGTAATTGTTTACATGCCTCACTAATACTGCTGAATGTTTTGCCTGAAAACAGAATGCAAGAAAATCTAGTTTTATCTTTTTATAACAGCTCTTTTAAAACTTTTTGTATTGAGAACACATATATATTTACACGATAAAAAGCTTGCGTAACATTTGTAATATTTTAGGAGAATATAGGACATAATAATCCATAGCTTTTTAAATTTGTGTAGATCAGTGTGTATTTGTAGATTTGAGTGTGTGATAACAGACAAACATATTTGTGCTTCACTTTTGCCTTGAATAACATTTTAGGATTGTTTCTCTAGCTTTTTTATGTCTTTTTGAGGTTCTACAGTGCAAACATGTTTGAAAGAACAGATTATGTGCTATTTTTATACTTTATTTGATGTCTTTTTATGTTTGTATTCTTCTTATAGCAACCTATGTATAATTTTAACACAATAAAACTCAGCTTGGCTGCTGAAAAAAAGCTTCTTGTCCTGTGTGAAATGTTGATTAGTCTGTGTCCTCTTTGTTGGAAGTTGATAAGGTTCAAAGTAAAGATTATTCATTATTGGTAATTTTCTAAAGACCCAAATGATTGTCAGATTATTAAAATGGATTAGTGTATCCATACTTCCACGTGGAGCTGCTGGGAGTATCCATCAGAAGATGGGTACACTGGTTATAAAGGGATGGACAAGGTCATCATATGATTTTGGTGATGATCCGAGTCCAGAGCCAGGATTTTTTTTTCAGGGATTTGTTTACAGTGCAGGATAGTGCAGTTTTCCTTTCTTTTTTTAAATAATATAGCCAGACAATGTTTTAAATGCCTTGGAGCACATCTTTGAGCACCTCAGGGCGCAGCCAAATGGGAGCATTACCTCTCGAGAGGTAGAGACATCAGTATAGAACCTTGTGGTACTCCTCAAGAAACTGTGTCATCAATAGGTGTACTGGAAAACTGATAAGAAGAATCAAGCCACTTCAATAATTTTTTATAACACAGTAATGTTTGACTATGGCATAAACTGAATTCAGCTGAAGATAGGCGCTTATGTACTATGAACGATGGTCTTCATCCAGCAAGGGTCTCCATGAGACACTTTAATGGTCAGAGAGCTAAAAAGGAATAAAATTCAAATATTTTTTTTCAATACAGTATTTTAATTTGGGCCAAACTAAAACACACCAAAAGACATGAATGAACTAGAGAACTCACTTAATAGCAACTGTTCTAGTCAACTAGTAAGGTGGAGAGTAGGTCTTTGAAAAACTGCTCACACATCACACCCTACTAGGGTTGCCACCCATCCCTTGAAATACAGAATTGTCCCTTATTTGGCAGTTGAATGTTGTGTCCAGTTTTGAGACAATTCCAGTGTGGGTTTACATAAATGTTTACATCTACAGTTTTCACTGATATCAAACTGAATAGTCATTAATTTTAAGCAAGGCGGTAACCCTACATTCCTAAGATCTATTTCATAGTAAGATTTTCATTATAAGATTCTAAGTTTTATTGGAAAGTAAATCAAATCTAAAAAGATGGTGGTTAAATTTTGGCATTTATCATTGGTGCTCATGGAATGCAAGAAATCTCCATCACCAAGCTAATGCTAAGACTAATTTGAGCTCTTGACATGGCAGAGTTTGGTAAACCCTCAGTCATTAAATGTAAAATTTTCATGGCCCCTGGTCAAACTTTCAATATATATGAAATGTTTATTTCTGTCGTTTTGAGATATGTTTTTAAAGAGTTTGTGAAGTCTTATTGGAAGATTTAGATTACTTAGGAACACCTACACCAACTCCAGTATTTAAAGTTATTGAACATTAAAATCTAAATGATATCTAAGTACTTTACTTTTGGCCACTAGAAGTTCACAAAGTATTCTTAATTTCATTTTCTTTCGAAAATGTCATTATAAATTCAGAAGTTAATAGTGATGCTAACATTCTGACTTTGGTGTTGGCAATTTAGGTCAGCAGGAGATAAAAATCAGAGTTGTAACCAGCAACAACTGCAATTACGTGCCTAACTATCTCCTTTGAGCTTTTTGATCTTTTTATTGCACTTTAAAAGTTTGTAAATGGATATAAATAAGATAGAGATGAGATTACCAACACTTGGGGAAGCTAACGTTAGCACCGTTGGACCGTGCTACCTTTAGCATTTAGCTCTTGATGCTAACATTGTTCAACCATGACATTAACGTTACATTTTCAGCTAAAGTTGCGCGTTGGCTGCCATTTTTCTACATTCTAATTTTCCTGATAATCAAATGAGCATAAATTATTGTTTTATTATAGTTCTCTGACAACGACTTTAACCAGTGCTGTTGGGACGGGGCAGTTGGACGCTCACCACCGGAGCGGGGTCAGGGAGTGTGGGGGTTGGGCAGGGAGGACGCTTGGTATGAACACCAAGCAGCAGCACAGAAAGGGTAAGTTAACGCGAGTCAACCGAATTACACATCTGTTTGACTGAGTTTTGTTCTTCTTCTTTCTTCAAATAATGTCTGAATATAACGGTCAGGAGTTTATACGACTGTTAGAGCGTTAGCTCGCTCCAAACCCTTGTTGTTTAACCTTACATGACATCACAGAGAGTCAAAGCTAACGAGCTAACACGCTACGTAAGGTGAACTGTGATGACATGCTAATGCCGTAACATGTTAAAGTGACGACTTATCCAAAATGTTAGTCGGTGGAGTGTCAGCATGTTGTATTGTATTGCGTTATTTAAAGCTAGCCAGCGTTAGTTGTCATCGTTCAAGTTTTCATGTGGGGTTTTCTTAATGCTCCACAGAACAGTGCTTAAATACATCCATAGTACAATTTTAGATTGCGACATTACGCGTGATTTATTAATAGCTGATGATACTGCCCTAATGATCTATATATATCTATATCTATATATCTATCTATATAAGAGAAGTGCAAACAGTGTTTTGTATTGACGTTTCATCAACTTATTTCACGTAAATCAACAGCTAACACGGCCTTGGTTTGTTGTTTATGGTGTATTGTTTGGAACCTCCATCGCCCTGTTGCCGGTGTTACGGTTAAATGGTAATCGTGCAAACTTGCGACCTTCGTCCGAATACGTTGCCTTGTCGTAATTACGTGAACTGCAGTGCTTATTTATCTGTGTACTTAACTATTTCTAGTGATCAAAATTCGCATTAGATTCACTTTTGTGAAGCTTCAGAAAATGACAGCAGTACGGGCAATGTACGCGACATCTGCGCTCGACGTGAGATCGCCAGTCAACACGGTCATTCTTTGCACCGTAACATTTTGATCCCGAGGCTGACCACCATGCCTCCTCTCTCTTTTTATTTTAGCCGTGGTGTTCGTAACTATTCCAGGATCTGTTTGTAGTTAATGTACTTTGCAGCACAGCTGTACTTTGCAGCACAGCTGACAATTCGTCTGCCTGTATTATCAGAGTTAGCTATGATAATACTGTATTAGCTGTATTATCATAGCTAGCTATGATAATACAGCTAATACAGATAATACTAGCTATTATCATAGCTAGCTATGATAATATAGTTTGTCATCGTAGTTCGTCCACGTAGAATTGCTGTTGATGTGACGTCATCAGCAGGCGCAGGCCGCCGGCACTGTTGCCAAGTCCGCTTATTATAAGCGACTTTGGGTGGGATTGTTTTTCTCCAAAGTCGCCTGAAATCTCGTGAGTCGCGTGTTGCGGGTTTTTGGGCTTGTTTTTTTTTTTTTTTTTTTTAACCGTGTAGTTGCTTGTTTGGGCTTGCTTTTCTGTCTGTTTCAATTCTCCCCTATTATCTCCCAGCTCCCCACAATAAAGCAAAACACAAGTACAACAGAAGTACAGTTTCCTGGTCATCGCGTCCGCCTCCAAACACACTCTCGCACACGGCGCATGCACTACTGCACTAGAGCCATAGTTGCCAGGTCTGCTTATTATAAGCGACTATGAGCTTGTTTTAAAGTGACTTGTAAATATTGGCAGTTGCAGGTTGCATTTTTTTTGGCTTGTTCCAGAAGTGCAGTCGCTTATTGGGCTTGTTGTGCCCCCAAACCCAGGAGGGATCTGATGCACTCTCTACTACCAAAATAAACTCAATTTAGAAGTTACACAAACTATTTTTTCCCTCTCGAAACACAAATGTAAGTTTTACTGTAAAAAGAGGCAAAAGTGATGTTCCCACCAAGAAGAAATCCTTATTGCAGGGAATAAATGTATTTCTAATGTAGCTATAACTGTTTTCACCATAATAAAGCTGTAGGGGATCAACATAAAACTTACATAAAAGCTTGACTATGTCTGTTTGGTTACAAAAATCAAGGTCAGACAGCAGTAACAGAGTTATAAATAACAGTAGCCGCTCCCTTCACTTCTGTATAAAGAAAAGGATGTTCCACCTTCAAACAAAAGGATGTTGAAGAAGTAAATTAAAAGACAAATAAGAGAAAATGTCACTGTGAAATGTAAATGTAAAGTAGATGAAAATTTAAACACTTTATGTAGATTTCTCTTTTTACAAAAGTAATATATCGCATTACAAAAACATAGCTGGAGGTCGCTTGTTTTGGGCTTGTTTTTATCGATCTGGTTGCTTATTTCAGTAGAAAAATCTGGCAACGCTGGCTTCCGGACAGATCTGGCGGGGACACGTGGTGCCGACACCGGCTCTACCCGCTCAAACTTTCTTCCCGTTTCCTCTTCTTCGTCTGCGAGCTGGTGCTGCGGTCTGCAGCCTTGTCTCTGTCACACTCGCCAGCTGCTGGAGAATTTCTGAATGCGCCGCTTCACTGCGGACTTCCTGCGGTCCCAGAGAGAGTTTTGTGATTTTGGTATGACAGGTGAGGCTTTCGGACAGCAGGGGGCGCGGTCGGACTGTCACACCAGACAGGACGACCCACCCTGCGAGAGATCAGCTGACTAACACGTCACAGCGTCACGTGACTCCTCCGAGAGCGACTGCAGGAAGTCTGCAGTCAAAACATGTAAAGATAACAATAGGTAACCGACCCGGGCTGTATTTGTCGATCAATTAGTGCAATAAGAGTACATTTGCTGATATTTGCATGAATGGGCCAGTGTGTTTTTTTCATAGCTCGCTTTTAGAGACTTATTTCTGTGTTTCTCTGCAGGTCTATCCCTTCAGGACATGAATATCCCCGTGGCTAAAAATGTTGCTGCCTACTCAGGGGGGGTACCAAACCGCTTTGAGCTGCTGGTGTGGCTCAATGAAACTTTGCAGACTGACTTCACTGAGGTGGAGCATACCTGCACAGGTAAGTCAGCATGTGTCTTTTATGTGGAACAAGTAGAAGTCATGGGTTGTGATTTTGTAATGCATTATTGCTTCTGTGTTGTTTGAGAGATTTGACTTGAAGAAAAGGAGCAGCTAAGAGAGAAATGCTTTACAGGACAAGCTCACTATAGGACACACTAGACTGGAGGCTAAGTTGTGGCAGTATCTGTCACAGATATTTAACAACATATGCTAAAGAAAAGCTGCTGCTTCTCATCTCTGTTTTAAACAAACCTAGATATTTAAATCTGAAGTCTGAAGCTAATAGTCACAACAATAAGGTAAAAAGTGAGAACTACTTCTCTGAGGTACCCTCAGATGCAATGGAATTCAAGGCTTTATTTTTTTTATTTTTTTTATTCATCTCAAACTTAAAAACGAAAAAAAAAAAAAAAAACAATCAACAAGTAGTCAAGGGAACATAATACATATGTACATCGGACAGCAGTAATGCCCAACAACTAAACTCATACATGTGAATACATACACATATATGTCACACAATACCCTGTTTGAGAAGGGACAGAATGAAGCTAAGAGCATTTCTACTCCTGCCCCTTCCTTACAAATCAGATCCATTACGAAAACAAAAACATAATAAAAATAATAGTATTCATTATTATTATTATTATTGTTAATTGATAACTCACAAGCACCTCAGAAAAATATTAATTATATATTTAATATATATCTATACAGATCTACACATCATACACATATTATATATAGTATATACACATATTTACATATCATCTGTAACATTTGCATGAATACTTATTTAAATGCACACTCTTGTATTCATAATCGTATATCTCCTAATTAAGTATATACAAAGAATAAGCTTCTCCACAAAATATCTGTTCTAAACTAAAAATTTATGTTATTTACAATAATTAATTGCATATGTTAATATTGAACAGTGTTAATAAATATACTCAAAATTAATTGTATGGTGTATGATATTATCACTCGTTGCTCTTAGCTTTATTGTAAGATCTCTTTATTTTGTGGTTAACACTGCCTCATTTCTTGTAAACAAATAGAACAGCAGTACACGCCTTTGCTTTGCTGCTGTAAATCTGTTATTTTGTTGGTTGGTTTGTTTTGCACATTTCAGTAACTTAAAATGCATTTATTTAAGGCCACAATTGCACAGTTTTTGGAAAATTGCAGAACTTAGTTTACACAAACAGCTAAACTTAAACATGTTCTGCAAGTCCCCCTGTTGTGAGGTGCTTATGTAAGTAACCTGCAGGGCAGAAGTATCAATGGCTGTTGTGTGTTATGCACTTTATCCAGAGCTTGAATTATTAAAGTTATAGAAGTACTTCACTAAAGTAAGAAAAGTGACGACCTTTCAGTTGTTGATGATTTTTTCATTGTACTTCAGTCTTTTTCAGAAGTAGCCCAACACCTCTGATTCTCTTACTCGTCTTTTTCTTATTGTTCAGTAACTTCCTGTTAATGGTCACTTTTTTGCCTTTGTGTGATTATCAGGTGCAGCTTTCTGCCAGCTGATGGACTGGTGCTTCCCCAGGTTACTGGACCTCTCTGAGGTCCGGTTCGATTGCCACCTTGACGAATATTCTGTCCGCAATTTTGATATACTCCAAGATGCATTCAGAAAAGCTGGAGTGACCAGAGTGAGTGTTGGTTTAAAAGAAAGAAATAATTCTCTGATCTGTTCTAACATCGTAAGATTGTTACTCCAGTGACAGATTAATCCTGTCCTCGTTCCCTCTTCCAGTACATCCCCATCAAGACGCTGGTGGAAAGGAACACTTTGGCTGCTCTGACCTTCCTGCACTGGTTTAGACAGTTCTTTGAGATAAACCGACCTGACAGACAGTACGACCCAGTACAGGCCAGAAACGGACAGCGGATCCTTCCTGCAGGCCCAGTTGGGGGCGGGCTGAGTAAGTTTGTTGATAAAACCTTCATGTGTCGGACTAGGATAACTACAAGGATCAATCATAGCAGGTCATTCTGTGAAGGTTATGCTGCCATATATAGCCAATGCTTTAGTAGTTTGTTTCATGGATTGAAAGTGTCTGTGGAACAACAACATCTCCTCATTTTGTCAAAAAGACATGTGGACCAGCAGCTCTGTCACCTCTGTTTTGTTGCAAGGAGCCTTGTTTTCACCAAGTGGTCTGGTTTGGTTCAGTGCAGTCACAGTTTCACTGCTGTTGCCTGAGAACTGAAGTTTTTTGGGGATGGCAAGGGACGGTTATTTGGGTACCTTTTCTCCATACTTTAAAATCCTAATTGAAATCAACAGAATTACATGATTTTCAAACCTCAAAAGCCTTTATTGCTATAATGTGTTGAAGTGTATCGTAAAGGCACAAAGTAGGACTGTGTTGGGAGATTATTTGGGTAACCTTTCTTCTTATTTGACAGTGAAACACCAGTAAATGTGTGCCATACCTAGCTGAACTGAACCAGACTGCTTGGTGGAAACACAGCTATTTTATCCTCAATGCAGTCCTGAAAAAACAGCATTTTTATCATTTTGCTGGAGCAAATACCTTCATTTCTTCAGGGAGAAATAAACTACAAGCACATCAGCATCTTATATCAATTTAAATAAATTAATCAATCTTTATTTGTATAGCACTTGTTCATAACAAGTGTTATCTCAAGACACTTTACAATAGAGCAGGCTGAAGACATACTCTTCATTTACAGATACACATATATATGTATATATACAAATACGTATTATAAATATGTTTGTTCATACACATTTATGATAGAGACAAACCCATGAATGCCCTTCATAAATCTGTCCTCATCACATTTGTCTGCTGAATATGGATTCAGTCAATCAATCTTTACCTGTATAACATCATATTTGTCTTTGTTGAATATAAATATTAATGGTAAGCTCCTTGAGGTGTAGCATCTCATTTTCAAGGGGGGCCTCATGTCTTTATGGTTGTATGGATGTATAATCAACCATGGATAGAGAGATCAATCTAATATGATCAATCTATATGTGTGCTGTTGCAGGGACTATCATATATTCAATTTTGTTGATCTCTCCAAAGTTATGATCAGGGATTGTAACCAAAATGTCATATCTTTACTCCGCCAGCCTGAGAAAAAATGTGATAACTCCGTCAGCCCCCGTTGTTGTACCATATTTTAAAATCCTAGTTGAAATCAGCAGAATTATTTAATTTTCAAACTTAAAAAGCCAATATTGTTGTTATGTGTTGAAAGTTTAAGTTAATGAAAAACAAAATTCAGTTTTTGGCAAGAAACTTCGATAAATCCAGTTCTTAATAAATCTTTAGTGATCTAATTGTTTATCAGTTTTATTAGACAAAAATAGATAAAAATGAAATGGTGAATAGATAAAATGTGCTTTAAGAGTGTGTGCCTCTCATTTGAAGACCACTGTTGTAGAGTACTGAAATCATAATCCAGTGTGCTAACAGCCACTTGACTTTCTCTTCAGGTCGTCCACCTCCCGTGTTGATATCAGACGAGGACGACGTGGTGGAAGTGGTGGAAGTGCCGGCGGTGCAGGAAACGAAGAAAATGGATACAACTGTGATTAAAGACGAACCTTCAGAAGAAGCTCCAGTGAGTGAAAACCCGGGTACTACTTTGTCAAGCTGTGATATGTTACCGTGCTTCATCAAGAAATACTGTAGCGGCTCCAACAACAGTGCAGAAAATCCCATCCTGAGTCCAACACACCCTGCAGACGACATCGAGGCCTGCAATCGGATGCCCTACTGCCTTTATCTGTATATGGGGGTGCAGCTGGAAGAGGGTCTGACTACAAGTGTCGTCCTGGTTGGCTTCTTCCACCAGGGCACAGAGGTCAACGTTGTGAGGCCGCTGCTCACTCTGCAGATGAGTTCTGACGTCGCAGTGAAGAGGGATCCCGAGGCTGCCGTGAAAACAGAAACTGGAAACACTGATGCAAGACTTCTGCTTAGTGCTCTGAGGAATATTGGCCTTCCCTTCAACAACCTCGTCATGTTTTACTGCAACACTGCGAATCAAAGGCTGAGGCAGGCGTTGGAGTCCGAGCTCCAGGCCGCCAACAGTCTGTGCGTATCACTGTGCGGCCTCACTGGGGTGGCAGAGAGAGCCTGCCATGCGGCGCTCTCGGCTTCTTTTCCCAAAGCGGTAGACCTCGTTAAAGCAATACACCAATACTACGACACCAACCCTTCTTCAAGTCAGAGTCTGAGGCACCTTTTTGCTGAAGGAGAGTCTTATAACCCAGCCAGTTACACCTCTGCCAAGTGTTTGAGCTTCATCCAGTCTGTGCTCGGCATGGTGGCCAACTGGAGGGCTCTGGTGGATTATTTCAAGTCGGAGACGGGGAAGGACAACGCCGACTGGATCAGAGACCAGCTCATGGAGCACAAAGTCAAGCTACACTTCCTCTTCCTCTCATGTGCGCTGGAGCCCCTGCGAGCTCTGCAGGCGCTGCAACACCAGGGCACAACTCACGTGTCTGTGGAGCTCCAGCTGGCCTCGGTGCTCTTTCACACCTACGCCTCCAGTCTCCTCCAGCCCTCTGACCTCATGAAATTTTTGGCCACGAGAAACCTGCGGCTCGTCCGAGATGGAAAGAGGCACCTCCCCTCGTCGAAGCTCGACATCGGCTCCAAAGCCAGGGACTTCCTGTGGGCCACCGCCGTGGTGGATCTGAGCGAAGACCAGAGAATGGAGTTTCTGAATAAGGCCGCGGTTTTCTTCGTCGCAGCGCTGGTGAGCTTAAACGACAGCATCCCTGATCAGCTTGGATGTGAAGTACTGAGAAATATCAACGTCATCATGAGCAACCCTAAAGATCCCAAGGTAAGAGCTTTTTCTCAAGCTGAGGTGCAGCCACCTGTAGCTAATATTGGTACCAATTAGGGCTGGACAATATATTGATTACAGTTTTTCTCCATTGGTTTGGCTCATTTCTTTAAACATAAATTACATTCTCAAAATAACATTGACCACTTGGCAGTTGTTCACAACAGAATTTCATTTCTCATTCATTTCATCAAATTGCAAATGTCTTAGTACATGTCTCAGGACATCTTTGCAAAAGATTAAGTACAGGTAGCCTACACTTAGCACAATTAGCCTACATTTAACACAATTTCCAAGTGAATAGATCTTGTCGATCAAATCTGATTGTTGATTCTCAGCCTAATGGTTGTTCTCTCCAAAACATATGGGCATCATTTCATTGTATACGTCTTCACATGCACAACAGTCTGTTCGATTGTCAAAATTAGTCAAGAACATAAGAGTTCTTGTCTAATGATAGTTGTGAAACTCCAGCTTTATTTACAGCGCTGTAGGATACATGTAATTGTCCTTTTTTTGTTTATGTGTTTACATTTACAGTATATTATGCTGTATTTTCTTTTCACTCTGATGTATGTAAGTTTCTTTATTTGTGAATACAGTTTTTTCCTATTGCTGACACACTAAATGACATGCATCGCACAATCATTTAAAACTGACACATAGAGAGCAAAACCTCTTCTTAAGTCTCCAAAACTCTGAACACTTTTTCTGCTTTACACACATTTTGCAATTGAGAACGTCTCTTTTTACTGTAAATGCACTGAACACAGTTTTCTGCATAAGACACAACAATCTGAGCTGAAGTCACGTTTGCCATTTCGAAACACTGCTGCCTAATTATTTTTCTTGCCTTCCTTTTTTGCTTAATGTTTTTTCTGCAGTTTTCTTTTTCAGTGTACTATTTTTTGCAAGCATATTTTTGTCCTCTCAAATGTAGATATGTCAGCTGTGCATATGATGCACTGACTTGATAGGTGAAAAATAGAAAAATAAATGTTTCAACAGCATGTATGTTTCTGCAAATATTTCTGTGCATGTGAACAATCTGAAGACTTTTCTACAATTGGAACTTTTTTTAGTATTTTGGCAAAGCATACTAAAGATGAGAGTGCTTTTCATTCTGCACAACAGTGTGGAGCTGGTTAGACAAAAATCTGGTGATATGAACGAAGTGTGTGCCATTTGGTGCAAAAGTTTGATTTTGGTAATGCTTTATGTAGTTTTGGTTGCAGTGCTTCATTTTGCAGGACATATGAGGTTTATTACGAAATTATTTTGATAAAACCAGCCTAGTGTGCAAAATTGTGTTGTAGCAATTGGAAAAACTGCAGTAAAGGTTAGACTGTCCTTGACAGTATGAGTGCAATGTGTGATGTCAAACCTTGGAGGCGAATTTTACCGTAAAATCCTAAACATTTTTTTCCAGTTTTATACACAGTTGTATTCTGTTAGCCAGACAAAAACTACTACAGTAACCATTGTCAGTGAAGGACTGGGCTCAGACTGAGAGGTGGACCTGAGGGATATTTCAGTGGTCCTCTGCCATAGTGACAAAACATCTACACATTCTGACCTGCAGTGCTCACACAATGCCAAAGGGACGATGCATTTTGGGGGTATTGACTATTTATATGAGAGAGGAATTTAGTTTTGACACAGGAGTGAAGTGTTTTGGGAGAGATATGAGCGTTTGCAGGTGATCCATGGTGTTGTTGTGAACCATCCAGGTTATTTTGGCAAAAGCACCAAGAGTGTTGAGAGCGTCTGCCATAATGAGCCAAAGCCATTGAAAAGGATTTTTGCATTTTGGTGGCTGTTTATATGGGAAAGGAATTTAGTTCTGAAGCATGAGTGAACTGTTTAGGGAGAGGTATGTGCTTTTGCAAGTGAGCTGTGGTGTTGTGCTGAACTGTAAGGCTGTTTTGCCAAATGATCTTAGAGTTTTGAGAATGTAATTTCTGTTTCAAGAAGTGAGCCAAACCAATGGAGCAAAACTGTAAAATGATTGATTCAGATTATTTTCTGATAAAGATTTCAAAATTAAAAATCAAGATTTTTTTCTTCACTTCCTCAAAGTTTAAGTTGTTGCAATCTTTGAAAATATAAATACTGAAAATGTGCTGTTGTCATGATGGTAGGCCCTGTCAAGCTCTGCACAAGCACATGTTTAGGCTTGGATTTTTTTTATAAATAACATTAAATACTGTTTAGAGAGTTCAGTGTTAATTTACTGTGAAAATAGCTCAGCTTTCAATGTTTAGATAGAAAGATAGATTAGATTAGATAGAACTTTATTAATCCCTTGGGGAGACTCTGTAAGGATGACTCTTAAGTCGTTAACATATTGTTTTGGTTTTCTTCATATCATTTTGGTCTATTTCTCCAATGATCTTCAGATTTCCTATGTATTGATAACATAAATGCATCTGTTTCCAAGTATGTCTGCAGACAGACAGACGGACAGAACATCTTGTGCTCAACCATAAATAGGAAACCACCGAATAAGCTGTATAGTGTTTCCCTAAACATATTCGAAGTGATTAGTATATACATATACATATCTCTGTTGTCTTAGGCTACTGTAGCTATGTTTGTCCTTACACACATGCCTTTTAAAACTGAGGAAACTACTTGTGCTTCTTTGTCAGTCTTCCACCGAACAGGCCATAATAAACTGCTCTGATAAATCCCCAGTCTTGTCTTAGGCGTCCTTCAGTAATTAAAACCTCTTGATATCAGACTCTTTCAGGGAAATTAAGATTCCAGTAGCATTGGATTGTAGTAAACAGGTTAAAAAAAGAACACAGGATATCAAAATTTTAAAAAAGTAAAAACAACTTGCATATTAAAATAAATAAATTAGTAATAATAATAATAACAAATAAATAAAAATAGAAATATGGCTACTGGCTGGCTACTACTGTGTCCTATATAGATAGATAAATAGATAGATAGAAAACTTTGTCACGAGTAGCAGAAATTTGTCTCTTACTGGCTTAATAAACATTTAAAAGACAACATTATAAGAACAGTTAAAAAGACTGTATTCTAATCAGACAGTCGTCAACATAATTCTGTTTTTTTCTGCTTTTTGTTTCTTTCAGCAAACTCAATTAAGACAGCAGGTGCTGAAGGAGGTTGGACTGACGTTGGGTTTGTTTCCGCGGGGGTCTCGTGATCATTTACGTCAATTGAAGGATCTGATTGGCTGCATGAAGATGGCAGATGAACAGCAGACAAATGCAGAAGGACATGGACAAACCCTGATTAAGGTAAATCAGCAACAACAGATCTTATGAGGGAGCATTTAGGGTACTTTTGTGTTTACCTGTAATGAGACCTCAGGTAAGCTGAGCTGATAGTACAGCAATCCTCATGTAGGCTGGGATTTCTTCTGTTTTTTTTTTTTGATAATTCACGTTTTATTGGCCTTTAGAACATTAACAATAATACAAAAGTTATAAGTAATAAGAGGAAAAAAAACTAAATAGTATACTAGAATAAAAAGTATAGAAAATATACCAGCCATTTAATTAAAATATACAGGTCAAAATATTGGCACTGTCTTCCAAGTTTATTTTCACCATAACCTTCGATTACATTTGGCTTCTGAGCTTTTATCACAAAAGCACTGTGGGATCTTAAGAAAGTTTTAAGTAGAGCTTCAAAATGCTAAAACAAGAAATGGGAGTGAGACAAAAAAAATTAGAGTAAGTGAAAAGTAACGAAATACATGTTAGTGCCAGCATTGATACCAAAATGTTAGTATGGTGACAACACTATTTCAAGGTCTAGTTTGTAGTTTGCTTTTCTTTTTTTTTTTTTGCTGTGGTATTGATACAGTTGTCGGATAACTTTTTTTTACTGGTATCATACTGAAGTTCAAAGTCTGGTATTGTGACAACCTTAATAGGAATGCAGCAACTCTTCATGATAATTAGAAACAAACTTAACCAGCGGGCTGCAGCGTTACATAAAGATATGTTCAACGACAGACCAGAAAAAGGACAATAACAAATTAATAAAATGACATCACAAAGTTTGTTTTTCCAGCATCATGAAACAGGTATAACAGCTGTAATCTAAGGGGGAATCAGCACCTGAAATGTTCTTTATTCATGTGTTTATTTTCTATTTCTATCTTTAAACTGCATTTAGGAACTTTGTGGAAATGCTTAAAAAAATAAAGAAATTGTTTTAAAATGTCTTTGCTGTTCTGGGAAACTTGAGCTGTTTTATTTCTTGGATTCTCCTTGTTGTCAGCAGCTGTTCGACTCCTGCAGATTTATGGTGAGACTGTTTCTGCTCCATCGTTACATTACTTGCCTGTTTTTCTGTTCAGGCGCTCCGCTTCATGCAGCAGAACAAAACACCAGACTCTAGTCCCATCATGGACAGACTGGTCCTGACTCTGCTCGCCCTGCCAGCGTCTCTACAGATGGAGAAGGTGTTTTCACAGGTGAGCGTCAAACAGACAGACAGGGATTAGTATGTCTGTGTTTGGTTTATTGTTCACTGATTATGTGCTTTTCTCAGCTTTTTTTAAATGAATTTTTCAATACATTTTAACCTACAAGAAGAACAAACATTAACTATGCACACATCGCCATTACATAAAATAAATATGCATATGAACAATAAAATAATAAAGATTAAAAAGTTTATAATATTAAAAAATGTATATGATTTTGAAAAAAGGTGTGTGTGCAGTATACAGTTCATAAGTTGGTGGTTGAGTTGTTCGATAAAAAGTAGATTTGTGTGATCTTTCTGGAAGGGAGACGTCTCTTTAATGATTGAATCACACTTTTGTCGTTGATGGGTTACCTGAAAGCCAAGAGTGAATTATGGTCTTTTTGCAGCTGATAAACCTGCAAATACAGTTTTTCAACAATCAAACTAGTGCAGACTCTGAGGTTAAAGTCATCATTAAATAACAGTAACAGAATCAGACTAAGACTAAAGATGAAAATATGTGGGGCACTCCCAAAAAATATGGAAGTATGTACCAACAGCATCTAAGTTAAGAGTTGCACTGCAGTATAAATATTCTGTAAATATTCAACTATCCTGTGCAATACATTTCTTATATATTTTTGTATTCTTAATATTTATCCTTTTTTCTTATGTTGTATTTGTATATAGAGATTTTCAGTTGCACTGTCCTGTAGGATTTTATCTTGTATATATTTTTACTTATACTTTATTTTTTATTTTTTATTTTTTATTTCTTTATTAAGGATCATTGGATAACATACACATGGTCTTCCTGGGTTACATTCTTTCTTTTTTCATTCATACAGTCTGGTCCATGTTTTTTTTCCCCCTTGTTTTATAAAATATCAAAACACATCTTATTACAGAATAAATCAGAACAGAACAAGGGGTGTTGTCATATTGTCATATAAAGATACAGAGAGAAAACTTTTTTTTTTTCTTAAACATAAGTTAGGCATTTCAGGGAATTGCTGTAAAATGACAATAAAGGGCATTCTGTTCTATTCTATTCATTTTGAAGCACCTATAGTGGATGGCACAATATTAATGCGCTAATTTATAATGAATAAGTTGGTGTGCTGGGTTTTTGATAAAATAAATATGTTTTTTCAGATATTAGCCCATTGTAAAATGAAATTTTGCTCTTGAAGAACACAAATCCAGGACTCTGCAATCCCTGCAGATTTAACAGTTTTAGAAACCAAATCATAATTAACCATTGCGAATTGTCCAGTAGTATTTTGTTGTGGGTTTTTCCGAGTATCCAGTGAGAGAGAGGACAAACGAAGGTCCCATGGCGCTCCGTTTGCACAGATTGACGCTCTCAGCTGCAGGTTTAATAACCTGGAGAACCCAGGTTGAGTGAGACCATCCTTTAGCTGTTGAAATGAAAGTAGTTCATCTATTTTATACAAATCTGAGAGTCAGTGTTGCCCCTTGAGGCCCAACTCTCACTGTAGTATCTGCAGTTTCATGTGGTTTGAACGTCCTCAAGATTGACCACTTCCATCTTACACCAGGTTCTTGATGCTTTATTTGAAAGGACGAGTAGTTTAAAATCAGAAAGTGCAAGACCTGGAGGCTTCTTCTTCTTAACAAAAATGATTTGTGTGATTTTAATATTTTGTCCTTTTCTTCCTGATCAAACATCTGAATCTCTCTGCAATCATAAGGCGTCCCCTCAAACAAAGACAGTGCTGCTAAAATAACCGTTTTTTTAATTTGTTGAACTATCATGTCTTTGCTTCTGTCTTAAGGTGTCCAGCTTTAAAATCATGAATGAAGCTCCTCGAGCTTTGCCTGGACCGAGCATCAGCACAGAGAGACCCCGTCTGCGCAGAAAGAGACCTGGACATGTGAGCAGGGTGAATGCAGACAAAGGTGGTGGATCGTCTTCATCAGAGGACGAGAGAAGGACTGAGCCCAAACCCTTCCTGGACTTTCCTATTAAACGAACGAGCAGTATGGAGGAATCGGACAACACGGATAATTCTTCTGGTAAGACGGGTTTGCTCTGTGAGTGTCCTTCTGTTGCGTATTCAGGATGTGACGTTTACATGCACAGATAAAACCTGGTTATGTACATCCTAATGCACTACAGACATTTTTTTTTTTTCAAGAGATTTTATTGAACATTTACAAGATTAACAGACTATATAGTTTGCCGTCATTATCAATCAATCAATCAAACTTTATTTCTAAATTATTTTTTTGCATTTTATTTTTACAAAATAAAATACAAAAACCCCACCCATCCCACACAACCACTCATACGTGCACACACACAGACACACACACACACACACGTGGACACCAAGTAAGGATTCCTCAAACTGCCACAGACAACTGAGGAAACACGATCTTGAATTACAAATGAGGAAACACAGGACCTAAGACTACACTGATAAAGCCATGGTAAGATATAATAAGGGTAATAAAGCCTTAAAAGTTATTCAAAATAAAACCAAACAATAAAAGAAAATAAATAAAAGGAGGTAATAGAACATAACATAGTAACTCTGAAACTAAAATAGAGTAAAAAACACAAAATGCATATTAAGGGAATAAAATATTACGTGGAGCCATAGACCAAGGAAGACCAACACTCAAACAAATAAATCCAACAGATAAACATAAAATAAAATTAAAAGATAAAAAAGTAAAAGTGGAAACCCCTATCCTTGGATTCAGTCGACAACATTTGTATCTCTCACGTGGCCATCATATACAGTTATCTTCACTGGAAAACAACTTCACTACACTGAATACAAACCCCAAAACTGTAGTATCTCAGACATTTCTATAAAGTAGGGGTGTGAGGAGGTGTTGTACCACAAGATTGCACAAGATTAAAATGATTCAAGAGTTTTTGTTGGTGTTAAACATGTCTCGCAAGATGAGAACAAATACTCAGCTAACAGGAGCCACCGGTATGACTCTGATGTTTAACTAAGACCCTGTCCACACGGATACGATACGATACGATACGATACGATACGATACGCTAATTCTTTATTGAATCCCAGAGGGGAAATTCAGGTGTTGCAGCAGTACAGGAGTAAGTACAAGGGTAAAGTTACATGCATTAAGGTCAATAGAATAAAATAACATGTAATATAATAGTTGTAGATTAATAAACTGAACATATAGTGAATAAATAAAATAGAATAAGTAGAAGTATTTACAATTATTGAAATAAAAAAAAATTAACCGAATAAAGTGTCATTCAGGATCAACAGACATTCTGTGCAGTACGTGGAGGTAAGGGACAGTGGTGTTAAAGTGACAGTGTGACAGGTAACAGCAGTTCTGTTGACAGAAAAATCTAACAGTGCAAATGATTTTATCTTGGAGTATTGTGCAGTAGTAGACTGGGTTAAGAGATATTGTTGAATAAAGTGCAATATATTTAATAACATATTAACAGTATGGAACGGAAGAAAAATATTAAAGAGCAGTACAGTGTAAAATAAATGATTTGTTTTGTTTTTAAAAAGTTTTCCAGAAACAGCATTGTTTCAAGAAGTTTGTCCGTTGTCATGAAAACACTGAAAACGCTGCAGTATATATGCCAGGCCTGTAAGTGGTGCCACAGACACACCGAAACCAGAGAAGACATGGAGCTTGCACATAAAACATGATGAAAACAAACTAGGCTACAACCTCTGGGTCTGTGGATTGAAGCCCTTGTGAAGGGCCAACTCCTGTAGTACCCCAAGTGTCCACTTGAGGCTGGCTGCGGTAACCTGACACCTTTGGATCAGCCCTCCCTTCAGCAGCATCCTTTGACTGATGAATAAACGAATCATTCAGATGTACTGTTATTTCATTTGTGTGCCATGTTGATAACCACCATCTTGCTGTTCTCTCTGTTTTCTCAGATGTGGTCGAAGTCACGGAAGTCTCCAGAATCTGCCCCTCGAACAGACTGACCCCAACGGAGCTAGTGAGAGGTGAAATTTGGTCTAAAATCTTGTTAACCAGTGACAGAGGGTTTGTTTTTGTTTGGTTATTGTGCTGTTTGCTGGTTTGTTTGATTGTAAAAAAAAATCCTGATATTGATTAGGGTTGTCCTTTCAAGGGTGTTTTGTCAGTCTGATGGTGTGAGAATTTGGGGAAATAGATTTCATATTTTGTGATTTTTACAGCTATGTAAAATATTGATGATATTAATGGATGTGCCTGTTTTTTTGTTTCTTTTAGATGTGATGGATGTCAAAGAAGATTCCACGAAATGTCCCACCAAAAAACTGTCTGAGGGAAAAGGTAAGACATAAATTACTGTCCAAAAAAGTCTTGTTAAATAATGATAAAATATAAATTATTTCAAAAGATGTTCAAGCTGCACATGCGACCAAAGTTGACTCCCTATCTTAGCTGTATAAACATGGTGTTATTGATTAATTTAAGTTTCATATGGCTTCATTGAATTATTGCTCATTTTTAATGACAGCATTAAAAGTTTTCAGTTGAGTCTGACTCATTTTTTTTCTGAACATAAAACATTCAGTGTATTTTAAAGGCTGATTATTATTATTTTTTTTTTTCCAGGTCAGATGACTCCCGTTGCAGAGACGGTGTATGTGATAAGCGAAGATGAAGACATGGTTGCAGGAAACTCAAATGATCCTTCAGATGTGGTAAAATATACTTTACTGCTTTTTTTCTTTCACAATAACTTTAAATATCTTTGTACTAATTGTTTTTGCCCAGTTATCATTCAGAGTAAGTGTTTTATGGTACAGCAGATCTGATCACTGTCTCTAATGTGGTTACTCTCGATAACAGAAATGTCAAACTTGAGGCCTGTGGGCCTAATGTGGCCCAGAATACTATTAAAAATGGCCTAGAGATAATTTAACATATCTATTGTCAATGGCCCTCTGTTAGATGCACTTTTACCACTCATACTACAAATCCCACAATGCACTGCAGCAGCTGCAACGCAGGGCCTGCACACCAAACCCTCCTCAGTGCTTTTAAAGTGTCTTTTAAGCTCGCTGAAATATAAATATGCCGTCCAAATTCATATTTCTGCTTAAAATATTGTCAGTTTCAGGCTGTTCAATAAATGTTGATCCTGTTTGGTCTGCATCTGAGATTATATTGTAAATTTTCCCCCCTCTGTTATTGAGTTGGACATCCCTAGTCTATAACATTCAAGCTTTTTATTTTCTATTTATTGACAGAGACATATCGAGGTCTTCATGACATTTATACTCAACTTAATGAAGTCTCATCCTTTTTGGTATTTGTCTCCATCAACACAATAGAAGTTTCTTTATCATCACTGCCTTTTTATTATTTTTACAGTATTTCGGGGGTATTTTTAGCCTAGGGCTGAAGGGCTAAGGGAGGACACTCAAACCAAGCCTGGTTGCTTATCATTCTGCTAAACCGAGGGTGACCATATTCTGAAAACCCAAAAAGAGGACCCTCTGCAGCATGTGTTTCAGCATGCACGCTTAATATCTTTTTTTTTTTTTTTGATTGTCTTTTTATTAGAGAAATGTTGCATAAAAAATACAGCCTTTTTCAATAATATTCAGCATTATTTTACAGCATCCATGTCTCCCTCTTTTCTTTTTTTTACAAAAACATTCAAAACATATGAACCAAGGCGGCTTTCGTAGTGTTCATACATGAAATGGGTTTATGTTTTCCAAACCAGTCCTTCAGTGTGGGAGGTGATGGATTCAGCCACTTTCTGGTGATTGGTTTTTCACTAGCTGCTAGAAGAGCCTATACTAGTTTTACATTTTTCCCTCGACTCATTAGTTGGGTTCAACCAAAATGTAGAGTCTCAAAGTTCATGAGTAGATGGGTTTTAAACACAGTGCTCCATGTTTTATTTATCTTCCTCCATTATGATGTTAGCTTGGGACATTCCCAGAACACATGAAGGTGCTTTGCCTCCCTCGAGCCACATTGTCTCCAGCAGCATACATTAATATTTTTATATTTTTCCTGGAGCAGAGTCTTAAAATATCTTATAACATGTTCCAGTGTTCACTCTGAATCAATGAGTTGGTTGTGGACCATTTGAAGCTCCAAATTTCTCTCCACACTTCCTCTGATAAATTTAAATCTGCTTCCTTTTCCCACTTTACTTTAATATAAAAGGTGTTTTCACTCTTTGCATAAAAGAAGGCATTGTATAATGTAGATATGGGTTTGTGTGGGATTGACTCACCAGGCCATGGTTGTTTTGTAGGTGTTGAAAACTGTGTAGTGTGTGTTTCTCAGTACACGCTCAATATCTTGACGGGTAGGTACATTGAAATAATGCCAGTGGTGCAGTGCAGCACTTTATTATAAATATTAACCCCTTACTACTATGAATATAAATGGCTGCCTGGACTTTTTTGCCTTTTTTGTCAATAAATGTGTAAGAAAATACCCTTTGAGTAAATTATTTTGCACCTTTTTTCAGGTAAAAATAAAACATTCTAGCAAGTATTTGTCATTATTAAGTTGTAAATGCTTAGAACAGTGTGTAATTACAAGAAAGGAAAAAAAAAGATTTAAATTTTCAACTGGTTCCTCTTTATAAACAATTCTAAATGAACATGTACAACAATTCTGAGAAAACTAAACAAACACAGCCTATTTTATATTATTTATGTTTGTTATTATTTCATATAACCGGTATTGATATTATAATATTATGTATGCATGAAATCCATAAAACATGAACTATAATAAAAAAGATGAATTAGGTGAAAATTCGGCAAAAGAACGTCAAGAAAACACTCAAGAATGATAATAATGTCATTATTTACAATATGTTCACTTTATTGACACAGAAAATGCAGATAAACCACAGATAAATGACTCACGTTTGTCTCTGAATCCTCTCTCTTCCTGTCCCTCCACCTCAGGCTATCCAGCGTTTACTGTAATGTACCTTATATCACTGGAAAGCTCCAGTATTGCGATCATTTGGATAGCGTGGATACTTCAGTTATGGTAGCTTGAATCATACTGGTCTGGCCCGCCACAGCTTGGTCTGCAGATCAAGCTGAGCAAAACCTGGACATTTTAGGGAATTTTGTAAAATCCCCCCAGACATAATTTTACGACCATGTCTGGGCAAAAGAGGACGTACGTTCATCCTATCTAAACCAGCAATCGTCTTTTCAGTGGTTAATCTTCCTCTTAGACGGAGTGAGCTGTTTTTGATAGAATAAGGCTCAGTTCTGATACTAGACCCTCAGTGTGTGTGTTTGTGTGTGCTCTTCAGGGGGAGCTGGTCTGGTGTGTCGTGGACGGTTTCTCGACCTGGCCCGTCATCATCGAGTCCTCCAAACAGACTCTGAACCCAGGAAAGAGGATGGTCTGGTGGTACGGACAGAGCATGTCCACTCAGGTGAGTCTGGTCTTAGCTGACCCTAGAACATGTTTAGAATTGACATTAGCCCATCTGGGGATCATGTTTCAGTCACAGATGTAAAGAAACCAAACTGATGTGCTCTTCTGCACCCTGACTCTGATTTCAGGTCAGCGTGAAGGACCTGAAACCGTTCGCCGCCTTCGCCGAGCACTTCTGCTCCAACTCCTTCGCCGTCTTTGTCACATACCGAGAGGCCATCTTTGTGTCCCTGCAGGTCAGTGTGAAAGACTTCACCGCTAGGATCATGGGCCTGTTAAGATCAAGTTAACCTGAACTTGTTTGTTTGTATCTTCAGGAGGCGGCTCTGCGCTGTAAGAAACAGTTCCCTGCAGGTCTCACAGACAAGGAGGAGCAGCTGAAACAGATGCTGGACTGGGCCTTCGGAGGGTTTTTACCAACAGGACCAGATGGATTCAAACCAACGGGAGCCACAAAAGGTGAATTAATCTGATTGAACACAGTGTTGTGGTCAGCGTGACCAATTTTTTAAAATAGTTTTTGGCCTTTTATAGAATAGAAGAGAATAGACACTTTATTCCAGACTTTAAATCCATATCACTACAGTACAAAAGTATAAATATTAGTAATAAAATAAAATGATTAAAATACAAAGAGACATTTGCTCTGGTGTTTCCAGTAACACGAGAAATATAGAGTATCACTTAATGAGGGTTGAGTCAGTGACATGAAAATTTCATTTTCTGAATCAGTTAATTGGCACATAAATCGGTACATTACATTTCTGAGCACAGCATGAAAGTGGGAACATTACAAGTAACAAACAACTCACTCGCACTTGTCCATCTTGGCAATTTGAGAGCTATTCTGAAAGCATAATTTCATTCTGGCTTTGCTGTAATTAGTCCACAGATGAGCAGTATACAGGGGAGTACAATAAGCCCTAAAGAGCTCTATTTTAACATTGTCTGTGCACATTGAAAATTTTTGTGCTAGCATGTTAGCTTGTGCATATAGTTTGCAGCACTGATGCTGTATATCATCATCATCATCACTCAAATCACTCCTGATAATGTGCCCCAGATACTTAACCTTGTTCACAGCATCATTATAGTCATCGAAAGGACTGATTAAAAGAGAAATGCTGATTAATCCTGGAGCAGCATTTACTCAATGTCAGTGTTAATTTTGACAGCTTTTTTAAATTTAGTTTAGTTTGGTTTTTTGCCTAAAATATCTTTCAGTTTTTGTCATAATTTAGTCATCTAAATTGTTTTCATTTTAAATCTGCTGTAAATTTAGTCCACTAAAATATGAAGTGTAAAGGGTAAGGCATTTTTTATGTCTCCTTGAATTTCTGAAGTCATGTTTTACACTTTAAAATCAAACATCTAATAACCCTTTATTGAATGCTAGTAAAGTCTGAATGTATAAATGAACAGAAACAAGAGCATCTCAGTTACAATACCAGAACTGACAACAAACAGTGAACCTGCTCTACATGAATATATCAATTCATAAAGAGAGGAGCTCTGATTGGATCGCTCCACAACTTATCCCACCACCACCAAGCTAAGGCAGCTGTGATTGGATATATTCCTAAACTGTCCCTACTTTCTACATGACCAAATTAGGTCTGATTGGATTAAGTCTCTGTCAAACATTTTAGTCAAGTTTTTATTTGTTGATGAAAATGTCAGTTAATTTAGTTTGAGTTTTTGTCCATGTGCACTTGTTCTTATTAGTTACTGTTTAGTTTTTATCAGGGGAAAAAGGTTTCTGATGAAAATAATTAGTCCACAAAATGAACACTGATATGTGATATTTTTGGTCCATTTTTTCAGGTGCTTTAAAGAAAATGAACCGAAGACCGAAGGTGAAGAAGAAGCTCTTCCTCAAAGCGGACACTTCTGATCGATCGGGCAGCTCCTCCTCAATGAGCACCTCCGAGCAGAGAGCCACAGCCAAGCCTTTACTCAAACCTGAAGAGAGTAAAACTGCAGGAGAAGAGGACTTGGACTCCCCGGGACAGGTCCTTAAGAGAGACGTGAAGGAGAAGAAAGCCAGAGGGGGATTGTCTGCGGGACGGGGCGGCTGGAGAGGAGGGAAGGTTCAGCAGAAGAGGATCAGCCCGTTTAATGAATTGGATAACGACAGGTCTGCAGACTACGTGCCCTACAAGAAGAGGACGCTCTCCAAATTTTACATCAGGGTCGACCAGACCAGTGTCTACAAACAGCCGGACCAGAGGCTCAGAGGTACCACGCAGAAGATGTGACATTAAAAAGATTTTAATTTAACACATTTCACAAGTAACAGGAAGACAGAGGATGGGAAGGAGCAGTAATAGCCAGTCAGTAGCCATATTTTAATTTAATTTTATTTAATTTTATTATTTTAATTAAGAATTACTTATTTTATACTTTCTGATATCCTGTGTTCTTTTATGCCTGTGTACTCTACAACACTACTTGAATCTTAATTTCCCTGAAGGAGTCTTCCCAATGGATTAATAAAGTTCGATCTTATCTTATTTAAAGGGCACAATTTCATATCAGGATGCATTATTCACGTCTTCTTTAACTTCCTTCTTGCTCCATCTGTGATCTCTGAAAACAGGATTTCATTGGAGTACATTAACTTTTTGTTTCCGTAGTGAAACTCGAAATAAATAATATGGAGACATAAACATAACAAAATGTACAGTAATAATAAAAGTTGTTTTTTCTGTGTTTCAGAGGAGATCATTCGTAAAATCATGACCGAGAATCTGAACATTGAAGGTTTGTTTTATTTTTCCTTTGTGCATAAATTAGGGTATTGTATAATTTTTTTTGTTATATGCCAAAGTGCTGTATAATCAGCTGTCTAACTTAGCCAATGCCACATCTCCGTAGTGATATTACATTTAACTTTCTGTAATTTGAGTCTGTTTCTGTTCTGTGTCTGCAGGCTACTGTTTGTGTTGTGCCACTCAGGACGTGGAGATATCCCATCCCCTGTTTAAAGGCAGCCTCTGCTCCAAGTGTAAAGTAAGACTTCATCCAAGGCTGAGCACTGATTCAGATTTTTAAGATATTAATGTGTTATTTAGACATTAAATATATATCTCTCAGAGTTTGCCCTCATTCACATGATGTTAAACAACAGATAAAGACAGTATTGTTAAAATCAATATTATTGGTGTTTATAGAAAGAAAACAGATGCCATGTCTGAAAAGATTCTTTACATTATTAACCACTAACAGCGGTATGCTTTTTGACCACAGGATATGTTTAAATGTTAAGTCCACATATGAAACCATCAAATTACTCTTTATGTTATCTAGGAGCAAAAATCTTAATAGCTGGGATGCACAAAATTGCCTGAACAACATTTGTGTCAACAGATAATTGCTAAAAAAGTTGGCAAACTGAATCAGTAGATATGAACATATTTGCCGATATATATCTATCGCATATTAATGAATGTACAAATCAACCATACCGGTTGAGCTCAGCATCATTGAAGGTACAATTTTACAAATTAAAGCATCACTGGTTAAAGAACAAATGAAAAACAAAAGAATAAAGTAGGGCAGAATAATCCTTACTTTGCAGTATTTTTTAATAGAGCATAACCTAAAGTCCTGTACAAGCTAGACGTAGCCCTCTTTACAATGTGTTTAACTGCTTTGCAGCATGATGGTGTAACAGTTTTAAATCAGCATTTCAGGTCATAGATTCAGATTAATGATACAAAATATTACTGATACCGAGAGATATTTTGTTCATTCTTTGTGTAGGCCCAAGGGGAACTCACACTTAAAATATTTATGGACACGCAAGTACGTTAAATATACAGGAAAATATTAAAAAATATCAACAATCGGCAATTTTGTCTTATCTTTCCCTGAATTCAACAGTAAAATCTTGTTTTCTCAAGGATCACCTTTACTGCAGTTGAAAACCTTCATCAAGCACTGTTTTTTTTCTGTGTTAGCATTTTGATAACATCTGTAAAATCTCAAATTTGATTGTTAATGCTGTGTGAGACCCCTGATAAAAAGAAGAGGTCATTTGAATTTAGTGGAGGCTTCGTGCTCGACAAATAAATCTGTCTTGCTGAGGAGTTTTGAAACACAAAAATCCAGTATTGTGCATCCCTAGTAAAATAATTTTTTATAAACCTAGCATGGAGACAAAAACAAGAGCCCTGAACATCTAATTTTGTGTAATTTGCTTATTCAGTTACCAATAACAGCAGGCACTCTTGCAGTCTTTCTTATTTGGATAAATATTTTGGCAATTTTGGAAAAAGTTTATGGCACTGGCAAGGACGGGAAACTCAGACCGTGATTCTTTTGGTTAAAAATATGACAGTTTGTGCACTTTTTTAACCTTTTTTATTGAGAATAATGAATGTTTATCATATGAACTTATGGTATTCAAAAGTAAAAAAGCCAAAACAATGAATCAATGTTTTCCACAATTTAAGGTCAGTGTCCCAGAGTTTATCTGCAAGTTTTGATGATTACAAACTAAAGAAATTACTCATAGTGGCTGTTAATAGGACTTCTGTTTTAATTGTTCTGGTTTTAAACAGGTATGCTCACTGTTTACTTCCTGCTGGTTTTATATTTAAGTGTGTAATTCTGATACTGTGACAATCATGGGTTAATTCCCTTCTTTATAACATACATATAAATTCATAATATTGCTCTGGAGCGAGGGAGCTTCCTCTGATTTCAACAACCAGCTCTGACCAACATTAATGACACCTTTTCTCTGATTGCTGTCCATGTTCCTGCAGGACAACTTAACGGAAACTCTGTACCGATACGATGAAGACGGATATCAGTCCTACTGCACCATCTGCTGCTATGGACTGGAGGTCATCCTGTGCGGCAACAACAGCTGCAGCAGGTTTTTTTGTTTGTTTGTTTAATTTTTCACGGTTTAATCTGCATAAAGGTTTAAATTCCAGCAGAGGTTTTCCCTCCTCTCATGCTCTCTCGTCTCCTTTCAGGTCGTATTGTACGGACTGTCTAAACATCCTCGTCGGTCCCGGGACGTTCAACGCACTGAAGGAGAAGGACCCGTGGATCTGTTACTTATGTCAGCCTCACGAGCCTCACGGCGCTCTGATCCCCAGAGAGGACTGGAGCATCCGCGTGCAGGAATTATTCGCCAACAACAGCGCCATGGAGTTTGTTAGTGCACGCATTTTCCCTACTTAAAGAGTAACCACACCCCTGTTTCAGCTTCTACCGCGAAATGTTTAAAGATGCCTCTAGGAGGTCTTGGACGGGTCTGCAGGGCCGGACAAAACCCACAGTCTGAGGTGTTGTAGGGATGCCTGTGATTGGTGGAGTCCATGTAGACCAGCGCTCTACCACAGTCAGCTGTCTTTGTTAAATTAGCAGCCTTATCGTTACCACAGAGGATTCAAATGGAAAAATAATGATTCAGGTACCCAAAGAAGACACAGGCACTTACTTTATCAACTTTATTAAAGCAAAAATACGGTTTAATTCTGACTTCAGGGCAAACAAACTTCACTACCCGCAGTCCTGGAGTAGTCTTGCTTGTCTCTGATTGGCTGCCCCAACTGCAGACACGAGTTGCCAACAGCCAATGAGAAGAGAGGGTGGGACACAGGAGATGGCATCAGAAGATGATGAGAAGTCGTGGAAACAACAAAAACAGCAATGGCGAGAGGGAGAGTGGTGATAAAGCTGAATCACAGAAATGGAGGAGAGGTTGAGCGAGGTGTAGCAGGAGAACGAGCACCTAGATAATGCTGATCGTACTGCAAACCCAAATCAGACAGACGAGGAGAAGAGTTTGAAGTGTTGGGTTGGCTTTAGTTGGTCTGACGAATCATCTAGTCTGTGATCCCTCATCTTCTAAACATCTGCTGAAACCAGGCTGTTAGTGTGATCTCTTAGTCTTTTCAAAATCTGCAAAGGCTGTGTCAGTTGTGTTCGTCCGCTGCTTACAGATGATGGTTTTGGGGGAAAGAGCCTGTTGAGGTCTGACGTGACGAAGCCATCACGTCCACCAGCCTTCAGTTAACTTGTAGTCTTTTTTGTAGGGGCCAGGTTAATCCTGTAAAGGGCTGTCACTGCACATTTGTCTTACAGATTATGCAGAACTTCAATATTTTGGACTAAAATGTCAAGACTTTGGGCCATAGCTAATCAACAGGACTGTTAAGTTACTTAGTTTTTGTTTATTAATATATTTGGGTGTTTGTTACTCTTTTGCTGCAGAAACTCAGATCAAGGCAACTTTGTTTGTCTATTTTCAAGTCAAAAACATCCAAAACACTTATTCTAATCCACATTCACCTAACCGGTCCAGATAAATGTCTTACTTTAAGGAATGAAAGGCAAAAATAAGGCATTTGACTGCTTGTGATGAAGAGAAAATATCTGCCACTGAAACAAGGGAAGTTTGACTCAGTAAGGGTCTTAAATTAAGGTTTAATATCTGCTCATGTTAAATTTGTCTTGTCTTATTGGCAGATTATTTTACTTATTATTACAAGGAACTTAGGCCTTATTTTTAGTTTTTATATCTTCAAATAAGATCTTAATCCAGACATGTAAGGAAATTATGGATTAAAATAAGCCTTGTGAGAGTTTTTTGTCTTGAAACTGGACAAATGCTCTCTCTTGGATCTGCGTTTTTTCAGTGTTATTAGTACCGGTGTGTCATAATTATCCAGTACAGTATATTCAGGGGTATTTTATTTATCTATTTATCTCTTTTGCATTAATGATGTTCAGACTTATTTTAAGCAGCAGAAGAGTTAAAAAACATCTTTCCCTCGGAGCTGCAGCTTTAATATTCCCCTTTTCATCAGTCTGCCAGCCTTTTTATTTTACTTTATAAAACACCAGAAAATGTAAATTTTTTTGCAAGGCAGCAGAACATCATGTTTTTTATTTTCTTAACGCGAACTTTTGCAGTGGACGCATCGCCAAAGTCTGATTTTTTTTTTTTTTTTTTTTTTTTTGTTACTAATAAAAAAATGTATTTTCTGAAAACAATGTTTTCTCCTTTAGCATGTGCACACTTTACATGCTTACACGCTCATGAAGCTCACGCTTATATCAACTTGACTCACCTCGACTCTGCTATTTTTTTTATTCCAATAGGGAATGTTCCTGTTATTTTTTAACTGTTATCAAATCATTTCTGTTGAGGTTTCAAGTGAGCCGAGCCGAAACTAAACGTGACATAAAAACACAGCTGAATGCTCACTGGTCAGAGCGTCGGTTTCCGTTCTGCTTTATTACCCACCAGACTCCCCTCACTTCCTGTAGTTTCGTTTTTCGCTGCTTGCATCCTTCTCTGGGACAGTCCTGTGTCCTTACTGTGACAAAACGCTAGGGCTGAAAGATTTATCAGACAATGCAACCATGTGGTCGCCAAATCTGTAACTTTCTGCAGCACTCCTGACTGACCCAGGATCTGTTGTGTCAACTGTTTTTCACATTTGCAGCAATTTGCATTTACAGAAGTGCTGGTAAGCAGGTCAACAACACAAAGCCTCTGTTTAGGCGTAGAAGCTTAAATAATGAAAACAGATTATTTATCATCAATATTAGATGATGAATAATGTGTTCTGTGCTTTTGACCATTGATTTCCTGACTGTTGTCTGTACTGTAAACACAGTGAATATTGCACTGAAGCTTGATTTGAAGAAAATCGTGAATCAAATTGAAATTGCAATATCTGCCAGAAAAATCACAGTTAGATCTTTTCCTAAAATCGTTCAGCCCTTCGAAACACCACTGACTAAAAGCCAGGTACACTATTAATAGATCGATGCATACTTTAGTCATCTCCTTGGGAAAATCCAGAATAGGGATGGGAATTGAAAAACCAGCTCCAGTTGAGAATCAATAACAACTCCCTCAGGGAGTCGATATCATTTGTCTTTTTGCTTATCAGTTCCTTCCACTTTGTGACGGAGCAAAAGTGGTTGAAATTGTGGCTTAATCATCAACTCTCTTCATTGGAAACGCCAAAATGTTGAGACACTTTGCACATCTAGTTTCAGAGACAGGTGCACAGGAGAAAGAGGGTCCTTGTGAAACATAAAGATAAACTCTTGCACACTGTCACTGTCTCAGACCTTCATCAGGCAAACAGTGAAGAGCAGAGTCGAGTTGAGCCAAGACCACAAATGGAAACACATCAAGCTCACTTTCCAGCACGCTCATAGTAATAGTTGCAAATTTAGTGGCTGTAAAAACTGTGCACAATACAGGGTTTGTACAGATATCTGATGTGCCAATCATGCCAATGCTGATATTTCCTGCCAAGAGCACGAAGCCTCCACTTTACTAAAATTGACCTGTTGCTAGCGCTTTTGATTTAAATGGACATTTGACATGAATTATTATGGTGCATTTCTGTGTTCTGCTCATGTTACAGCCAGTATATGACCAGTTCATATCAGCTATGAATGTCAGCAATATCTACCAATACTGATAATCAACTTTTTAGGCAAATTTCTGCTGATCCATAAAAGGTTTGATTTGTGTTGGATTCAGTAAACACACTGCAAATGTCTACATTTAAGGCTTTTACTTACTCTGTAATAGTTTGTAAACCACACTTTATTGTATCATTGCAGCACACTTTTCTCTATTTGTGTGTTTTAAACAGTCATGACTGACACTGAAAGTCCACGATACTTTCAATTATACATCTGTACAAAAGTACAGATGTATAATTAATATACATTTCCTTCTTTGAAGCCGTAGTCAAACCAGCTGTATTGAATATGATGACCCTGTACTATGCCCGAGGGTGTCTTCCAATCAAGACGACAACAATATCACGCCTTCGGAGGTTAACACCAGCACCACTTTGATTTGACCTTTTATTTTGTAGGAGCCTCACCGTGTTTACCCCTCGATCCCCGCCAGCCTGCGAAGACCGATTCGAGTTCTCTCGCTGTTTGACGGTATAGCAACAGGTGAGTACGCAGATCTAGGCCTGTGTTCACAAAGTCTGTGGGAATTCTTTACAGCACTGTTAATTTTGTTGACTAATTATTTTTGTCATCAACAGCCTGTTTTCCCCTGATGAAAACTAGACAGTAACTAATAACAAAAAGTGCACATGAACAAAAACTCAAACTAAATGAACTGACATTTTCATCAACAAATACAAACTAGACTAAAATGTTTGACAGAGACTTAATCCAATCAGACCTAATTTGTCATGTAGAAAGTAGGGAAAAGTTAGGAATATATCCAATCACAGCTGCTTTGGTTGTGTGGAAAGGTTGGATGAGTTAAGAGGGACATCCAATCACAGCTGCCTTAGCTTGGTGGTGGTGGGATAAGTTGTGGAGCGATCCAATCATAGCTCCTCTCTTTATGAATTGATATATTCATGTAGAGCAGGTTCACTGTTTGTTGCTCTGCCAGGTAGCCTAAATAAAGGTGACTGCATTTCACACAAAAGTTCAATTTGTATCTGTTCATTTATACAATTTCATCAACCTAAACTAGACTAATAAAAGAATTTTAGATGACTAAATTATGACTAAAGCTAAATGATATTTTAGGCCAAAGACTTTAACTAAAACTAAATAAAAAGTGCTCCTATCTTTGTTCTCAAGGTCGCAGGAATGAATCCAAGCTTTAAGGGATTGTTCAGTTATTTCTAAGTTTGGTTGTATGAGGTCCAGGTCAAAAGCTTTGAGTTATGAATGAAGTTTAGATGGATATTAAGAATCAGCATCAAGTTGATTACACACATTTGCAACACTTCATTTTCCCATTGCACGCCCTTTGTTTTTAGTACTACTTAGCTCCAGGTGGAAGGACACATTAGCTCTGCACTGTGCCAAAGTAGTGCCAGCTTCGGGATTTGGGTGCAACCATCCATCCCTTCCTCCATCCCTTCTCCACTGCTGGGACGGGGTCAACCCAGATACCTCTCCCTTGCATCATTTTCCTGATCCTCCTGTGGGATCCCAAGGCCTTCCCAGACCAGACAGGATTTCTAATCCCTCCCTGGGTTCTGGGTCTGCCTGGGGGTTTCCTCCCAGGTGACTCCATTTAATGTGAAGTAGTGGCGGCTCGACTTTAATATCCTGCCTGTAGCTCCACTTGTTCATCTCTAGGTCCATTTTACTCTCACCTGTGAAGAAGACCCGGGATATTTGGTCCTTTACTTAAGGTGAAGACTCAATCCTTACCCACCCTTAGCTAAAAGTAGCACTCTTGAAGTTCATTTTATTAAGTGTACTTGAGGATAAGTCTAAGTATAACAAGTATTCTATAGACCTTGTACTTGTAGTGTACTAGAAAGTGTACTAATTTAATACTTCTTTAGACTAAATTAGAACATTTTTAAGTTTATAAAGTACACTTAAAGTTTACTTTATAAGGTCATTTTAAGTTTACAAAAGTGCACTTTCAAGTATACAACAAATACGCTTATCTATAATACTACTTGTGTACTAGGTATATATTTCTAGTCCATATTTTAGTTTACTGAAGTATACTTTAGTTATACCCCTAACCCTGATTAAAGGGACTAGAAATTGATCAATAAAGTCAAGTCAAATGTTTCTCTGTTTATGTTTTTAAGGTACATAAAACTAATGTAATTGAGCACACATACTATTTACTGTAAACTTTCTATATGATCTTGAACATGTAAGTTTACAACAGGGGTAATACCTCAAAGCAAATGTGTGAAGTAAAAAACACTTATTCGGCTAAATTAAATGTAAGCACAATGACTTGACCTTATTCTGTACCTGGATCAAGATTTACTAAGTATTAGTACTTTGTGGCAGAAAGAAGTAAAATGTATACCAGTATACAAGTATACATTTTAGTTCTAAAGTATAAGTGTAAGTCTTAGCATTAATGTACTTAGTCTTAGACTTTTCTTTATACTTTTCAGTATAAGCTGAGTATACTTTCCTTTACTATTCTTAAGTTTATAAAATATGGGATAAAAAAAGTAAACTTCAAGTATATTATATCAGTTTTAATATAAAATAAGTATACTTGTTGGACACTTGAATAAACTACTTTTCCTTGCTGGATGCATCAGTCAGGTCTCCTTGTATCGCCCTTGCAGTAAAACTCTAAAACTGTCCCCTTTGTGTCTAAATCACTGTGTGCACAGGGCTGCCCCGTTACCTCCACCTGCTACAGTGATTGGACAGAGAGGTCCTGTAAATAAAACATGTTTGAACAAAACACAAAAAAGCAGCCATAAGCATCGTCCTGTCCTGTGTGAACTCAAAACCAAAAACAACAAACCCAAAGAGATTTTGATCAGGATGTATCAGAAAGGTCTTCCTCACCTGTCCATATGTTTGGGATATGAACAAATGAATGTTAAAGATGTCAAATGAAGTCTTTAAATATGTAAAACAAATGTTGATCCATGTCTTTGGTTTTGTTTTTTAGGATATGTTGTGCTAAAAGACCTCGGCTTCAAAGTCGAGCAATATGTCGCCTCGGAGGTGTGCGAGGATTCACTCGCCGTGGCAGAGAACAACCACGGCGGGAGGATCGTCCACGTCGGTGACGCTCGCCACATCACAGAGAAACACGTATGTTTGTGCTCCTCCACTCCTGAACTGTTTGAAATGTTCATTTCTTGCCTTCTTTCTGGCCTTAATACTTTAATTTGATCACTTATGCATTGAAGCTGTTGTTGATGAAGGTCTTGTCTTGTCTTACGCTGTTAAAATCATTTTTTTGTTCCTCCAGCTTAAACAATGGGGCCCTTTTGATTTATTAATTGGAGGAAGCCCCTGCAACGACCTCTCCATCGTAAACCCAAACAGGAAAGGCCTCTACGGTATGAAAATGTTTCTGTGCTCACATTAGCTTTACCTAGATTAATATTCATGTTAATCTTGAAGAAAAACAGGCAGTGATTCAGTTCTAAACCTTTTCTATTTTGGCCAAATGAAACAATCAAAGCTTATTACTTTGCAACTCTATTATTTAACCTTGTTTTTCTTGATTTAATATTAATGGATGACTGTTAGGGTGTAGATATCGAACTTTTAAGCCTGTAAACTGTTGGAATTCGGGGATTAAAAGTCAGATTAAAGTTGTAATTCTCAAAAGATAATTCAGAATTCTTAAATAATATCTGACTGCTTGTATGTTTGTTAATTGATGTATCTGGAGATGTATGTGTGCATGCGCTTTATGCACTGACATGCACTGGACAAGGGCCTTTATATTCTATCTCATTTTATTTTCAGTTATGTTGAATTATGTATTTTCTGTTTCTATTTTTAAATGGTAAAAGTTCATAAATAAAAAGTTAAAAAAGATTATTCAGAATTCTAAGATTAAAGTCAGAATTCTGGGAAAAACTCACAACTCTGAGATTCAAGTTGATATTGTAAGATTTAAGATTTCCACGAAGACTGTCAGAATTTTGACCTTTTCCTATTACTTCTTATTTCCAAATCCAGACTTAGCCCTCATAGTTGTTGTCCTAAATCCACTTTCTTCATCTTGGCTCGCCTTAAAGACACACCAAAAATGATAGAACAGAGTAGAAATGATGCATTTCATTGTTAAAAATATTTTAATTAAAAAAAAAAAAAAAACTATCAGAATAAAAAACAGTTAAACAGATTTGTGTGTTTAAATATACAATTGTAAAAATAAAAATTCAAACCAAGAAAATACTTTCAGCACAGTCATTAAAGCTGTGTGCTTTTTAATGCTTTTTAACTTTGCCCCCAGTTCTCAAAAAAACTGTCGCAGTAGCAGAACTGAAGAAACCATTTTACCCTCCTGCAGTGTCAGGGAGGCTCAACTTTTTGAAATGAAACTAATTAAGAGGTAATGGTGTGCTAAGATCAAGCTAATGGAGACAAAAATACAATTAAATCATACAAAATACTATAAAAATCTTTTAATTGCCCCAATTTTTGTTTTGTTTTACAAACACGTTTATGTTAAGAGAACTATTTTACACTTTCAGTCACTGTGAGAGTACAAACCAGCACAGTTTCAGTCAGACTAATAGCTAAAGAAATAAGAAATAATAGAGGAGGACAAACCTCCACCAAGCTGGTAGCAAGAGAGTGGAAAATGCCCTATTGTTGATTGTTAACAAATCCTTTTAAAAAAATCCATGACCGACATTCCCTGAAAATGTCCTCAAAAATCTGTTTTAAAATGTTTCAGTTATTTGCAAACATTTTGAAAATAATCAAAATCAAATCACTTCATAACTTTTTGAGCCTTTCTGTTAACAAGCAAACAATTAAAACAGCACTTTTTAATTTAGTTTTAGTCACAATTTAGTCATCTAAATTGTTTGAATTTTAGTCTAGTTTTAGTCGATGAAATCTGCTGTAAATTTAGTCGACTAAAATATGAAGTGTAAAGGGTAAGGCATTTTTATGTTTCCTTGAATTTCTGAAGTCATGTTTTACACTTGGATAAAATCAAACATCTAATAACCCTTTACTGAATGCTAGTAAAGTCTGAATGTATAAATGAACAGAAACAAATTTTCCTTTTGTGTGAAATGCAGTCACCTTTATTTAGGCTACCTGGCAGAGCATCTCAGTTACAATACCAGAACTGACAACAAACAGTGAACCTGCTCTACATGAATATATCAATTCATAAAGAGAGGAGCTCTGATTGGATCGCTCCACAACTTATCCCACCACCACCAAGCTAAGGCAGCTGTGATTGGATGTCCCTCTTAACTCATCCAACCTTTCCACACAACCAAAGTAGCTGTGATTGGATATATTCCTAACTTGTCTCTACTTTCTACATGACCAAATTAGGTCTGATTGGATTAAGTCTCTGTCAAACATTTTAGTCTATTTTTTATTTGTTGATGAAAATGTCAGTTAATTTAGTTTGAGTTTTTGTCCATATGCACTTGTTTTTGTTATTTACTGTCTAGTTTTTGTCAGGGGAAAAAGGTTGTTGATGAAAACTATGATGAAAATAATTAGTCAGCTAATCTAACTCTGTAGCAGAGATGATTGTTAAAAACCTGAGGCTCTGCTCCGTGTGCAGGAGAGGGGTCCGACTGCAGGCCGCAAGACAGGCGTGTCACAGAGTGACGTCGCTCGAGTGACGCCACTCTGCGACACGCCTACTTTGCGAAATGCTACTTAATGGGGAGACGCTAGTTCATGGGAAATCACGTAGAACCACGCGAGACGTGGAAAGTTTTAGTGATGAACAATGGCGGATGGTGTCCAGGCTGTAAGTGTTAGCATATTTCATGTAACAAACGTCAAACAGTTGCTGCACTTAGTTGTACTATTACCTAACCCCAACCCTTACCCTGACCCTAACCCCTTACCCTAACCCCTTACCCTAAGCCTAACCCCTTACCCTAACCCTTAACCGTATTTGTACGCTTTTGAATACATTTATTATTGAGCAAAGAATGGGTAAGCAAAAACACTGACGTTCGGCTGGACCGTGCTGTAGCTGTTATATCCCTTTAAGAAGCTTATGTAGTAGGCGTGTTGCAGAGTGACGTCACTCTGCAACACGCCTACTGTACTCTGTGACACGCCTTTGTCTTGCGGCCTGCAGTCGGATACAATTAGTGTGCAGAGGCCTTTTGTCTGTAGCTGTAATCCCCTCCTCTCTCCTGCAGAGGGCACCGGCAGGCTCTTCTTTGAGTACTACCGCATCCTTCAGCTGCTGAAGCCCGAAGAGGACGACCCCAGGCCCTTCTTCTGGCTGTTTGAGAACGTGGTCTTCATGAACACTCATGACAAAGTCAACATCTGCCGCTTCCTGGAGGTCTGCTGCTTCCTGTCTGCATGTTTGTTCTTCTTCTAAGAAATGTTTGAACCCCTGATGGACTCCTCTCTCTCTTTTTGTTTCAGCCTTCCTTCTTCTGTGTTCTGGTACTTTTACTCTTCTCTCCTTCACCTCCTCCTCCTGCTCTGTTGTGGTGCCTCAAGAATCTAACCTGGTTGTAGGACTGTGTCGTTGGAGGCTGACCTCTGCTGTTTTCTTCCTCAGTGTAACCCGGTGCTGGTGGATGCGGTGAATGTGAGCCCGGCTCACAGAGCTCGATGCTTCTGGGGAAACATCCCGGGGATGAGCAGGTGAGAAGATGATCAGTTAATCATGATTATAAATGTTAAAGTAACCTGAAACTTAAGATCTGCTGTTATGTTTTTGACCTCAGTGCAGTGCTAATTTTGACAGCACTTTTTAATTTAGTTATAGTCTTTTGCTGAAAATATCTTTAAGTTTTAGTCATAATTTAGTCTTCTAAATTGTTTGAATTTTAGTCTAGTTTTAGTTGATGAAATTTCATTTTAGTCAATGAAATCTGCTGTATATTTAGTCAACTAAAATATGAAGTGTAAAGAGTAAGGCATTTTTTATGTTTCCTTGAATTTCTGAAGTCATGTTTTACACTTGGATAAAATCAAACATCTAATAACCCTTTACTGAATGCTAGTAAAGTCTGAATGTATAAATGAACAGAAACAAATTGAACTTTTGTGTGAAATGCAGTCACCTTTATGTAGGCTACCTGGCAGAGCATCTGAGTTACAATACCAGAACTGACAACAAACAGTGCACCTGCTCTACATGAATATATCAATTCATAAAGAGAGGAGCTCTGATTGGATCGCTCCACAACTTATCCCACCACCAAGCACTTGTTTTTATTACTTACTGTCTAGTTTTCGTCAGGGGAAAAAAGGTTGTTGAATAATAAAAAAGATTAGTCAAAAAAATTAACACTGCCTCAGTGATAGACCGTACTATTGATCTGTCTTAATGTTCGCTAAAAATAAGAGTGGATAAATGTTTGCTTTAGTAAATGTGTTTAAACTTTTGTTTGTGATGCTTCTTCTTCAACAGTTCTTCTCACTTTCTGATTTCTTTAATGCATATTTTAACTTTTGTCTCCCCTTCTGTTGACTGAGTGCTGTTGTAAATACCTTTCACTCTTTTTTCTACATATTTGAGGTGAATTATCTTTTTCTGTCTTTCCTCCTGCAGGCCCATCACTGCCTCTCAAAATGATAAGCTGACGCTGCAGGACTGTTTGGAGATCGGTCGAGAGGCCAGGGTCAGTCAGTGGCCACTTTTTCATGTTTTTATTGCACCTTTGTTTTGATAGTGTGTCATTTTCCCCACAGAATGATCGTTTTAATGTTTATTCACATACGAAAAATAACTAACTTCATGTTGTTTTGGTGTCAGGTCGAGAAAGTGAGGACGATAACCACGAACAGGAACTCTCTGAAGCAGGGCAAAGACGTGTCTCTGCTGCCCGTCCTCCATCACGGCAGGGAGGACAACCTTTGGATCACAGAGCTGGAAAAGTAAGAACAACGACCCTCAGACTGGCTTTCTGTGTCATGTCTGTCTTTTTTTCTTCACTTATTTTTATTTGACCCTTACAGAACAGACGTGTAACATTAACTCAACATTTTCATTTATTTTCTCTTCTTCTAAACATGTTCATTTCTTTGTTTTCTTACACTGCAGCTGCAATGATAGTAGTCCTTTCTTTTACACACAATGTGCTCATCCATCCATCATCCATCCATCCAAAAAAAAAAAAAAAAAACAGGTATCAGAAAATTAAAACATTTAAAAAAGTAAAAACAGTTTGCAAATATAAATATATTGATGTGTGTGCTTTTTTTAACCCTGTGTGCTTGCTTTGCTGAATCTTAATTTCCTGAGGGAGTCTTCCTGAGGGATTAATAAAGTTTTATCTAATCAAAAACCAGCACAGGTATAATTAACATGAAACAAACATTGATCAAGAATAATTAGGATAACAACAAGACAAATATATAAATAAATAAAACAAATGAATAAACTGTGAATACCGCCATAATATATTACATAAATAATACACAAAATATTTTTTACTTTTTGATGTCCTGTGTACTTTTATACCAGTGTACTATACAATGCTGCTGGAATCTTAATTCCTCTTGAGGCCTCTTTGCCTAAAGGTTACATGTGGCCCCGTGGTGACAGTTCCCATCACTGATGTGGACTGAGGGACAGCTTCAGTAGAAAGAGGAGAAACCTGCTGATTTTGGGGGAAGCTGCAGATCATCCTGGCTCACTCGCCTGCTTCGTGTCTTTCTTTCTTTCAGAATCTTCGGCTTCCCCAAACACTACACGGACGTTCGGGACATGAACCGTCAGCAGAGGCAGAAGCTGCTGGGGAAGGCGTGGAGCGTGCCCGTCATCCGTCACCTCTTTGCTCCTCTGAAGGATTATTTCGCCTGCGAGGAGCTGCCTCCTCTCGCCACCTCCGTCAACTCCAACTGCTCCCCGTCCTCGTCCTCTCCGGCCTCTCCGGAGCTGCACCAGCTGAGGTGAAGGAGGCTTCTTTGTGTTGGAGTGAAGATTTGACCACATCACAGGTCCTCCAGACTTCAGCTTCAGCTCGTCAGTGATCATATCCACTCAGTCCACGGGGCACTTCAGTGTCTTAAATTACCCAGAATTCCTGCCTGCAGGATGCACTTCCTGTCTTTATCACACAAACACTCGAGCCTGATCGAGGGTGGTTTACACTGAGGGACCCGGGGACAGATCTGAATGCAAAGTCTGGTCATAGTGCGTGAACACTAATGCTGCGTTTCATTTACATCAGTTATATCAGAGCTGGGAAGAGGGGAATGACTTCATATCCGAGTTTCAGTTACGTAGTCGTAAAATACTCGCTGATCTACCAGGCTATTGTTAGCCATTGTTAGCACGCCCTGCGGTATAGTTTGCACATACCACATGAAAAATGTAATAACACTATAGCAGCAATTCTATATATAAACATCGAACAATAGTATGTATACAGCTGATTTTGGCTGATTTTTAGCTTTTCAAACTAAAATCAAAGATCTCAAAGGACGTTGAATATATTTTTAATGCAGACTTTTAAAGGTGAATCGTGTTGAATTAACTGCTGCTCACTCGCTAACAGTGCGATGTGAATCATGTTGTAGTTTCCAGGAAACTCATTCATTGTGTTACTCGTCAATAAGCTTTTATAAAAACAGATTTTAAACCTGTATGTTAGCCAAAAAGCAAACTAAACCATCAGTGTTACAAGAGTTCTGATCCTTCAGGAGGAACAAAGTTTGCAGCTCATAGTCTGACCAGCAAACTCCCACTTTTATATCTGTTTGTTTTCTTTTTATCCTCCAGGTTTCAGTCTCTGAATCTGTTTGTTTTCAGTTTTACTAGTTTGACCTTCATCGAGTGTGAATAGTAAACATTAGATTGTATGTTACTCCTGCTTTGGTGCTACTTTGGTGTCTGCATGTGTGAGTGCGAGTGCATCTGTGAGGAAACACAGTGATTTTTATTCTGTAGGTCTGTTACCGAAACCAAAAGCCATACAGATGATTACAGAAGATAATCGTGTTTCATGTTTTATGAGGAACTAAAAGAACATTTTAACAGTTTCCTAAAGCTGATTATTCAGGTCGTTTTACCACAGAAGACCCAGTCCCCCCATATTTTAGCTTTGTTATTAAAACAAGTGTTGAAAGTTTGTTTTTGTTGATAAAGGAGCAGAGAAAACTTTTATTACTGAACCTTTTAATGTAAATATTTGACTTTTGTTTATACTGACGAAATACTGAATGAATTGATCTTCTTACCTCATTTTTTAAGTTTTTAAAGCCAAATTAACTGTGTTGTGTAGAATAATATTGCAAAGTATTTTTTATACTGACTGACAATTATTTCACCAACGTGAAAGTTTCATTTGATTTTTTACTTGTTTGTACAGTGTCTTTGCACATTGACATTAGGGGAATGTATTAAAAAAGTAATCTGTAATCATGGTGCTGATATCCTCTGTATTTTCCATTTACTGTTTTTTAATAAGGACATTTTGTATTTTTTTAAAACATCGAAGACTTATTGTCTTTCTGTATTTTTATCAGCTGCTATTTGATATTTGACCATGTGTTTATTCTGAGCCAATATAAAAAAAAAAAACACCATGAAAACAGGAGCCTCCTCTTTATTTTACTGACATTTATTGTCTGTATTAAAGTTGATAACTTACATGTGATTTTCAAACACCATAACACCTCTGTGGGAATATTCATGTTGAAGAACTGTGATTTTAGGACCACAAAATCAGAACTTTTAGAATGAACGAAAGGTCACGGATATCACCAATTAAATATTTTTTATGAAAGCTTGGATTTTTTTTTATGGCAGTTCTTAAGGTGTGAAAATTACATCTGAGTCAATCTGAGTGACTGTCCACCAGATGATGTATGTTAACCAGATGAAAATAAATGTGAGTATTTGACACTGTGCAGAAAATAATAATACATAAAAATCAGTGTTGCTGCTCATTAAAGACATATCCCAGGCTGTTATAATCCCAAAAAAAATAAATCTATGTACATACGTAGTATATTGATGTTTTCTGATTTTTTTCCTCCAAAATCTTGGTGGCATCATGACAAAAACCTGGCATTGAATGGGTTAAAATATTTAAGTTGAAAATACTATCAAATATATTTTTCATAGCTTGCTTATGAAAAGTATTTTTTGTGCTGAGCATTATTAGCATGAGTTTTTGACACTGTGCAGAAAATAATAATGCAAAAAAAAAATCAGAGTTCCTGCTAAATACTAACATATCCCAGGATGTTTTAATCAATTAATTTTCCTTCAAAAACATGGTGGCATCATAACAGCAACCTGACATTTAATGAGTTAAAATATTTAATTTGATACTTGTTACTTGACTGATGTTGGTTTAAAATTGAGCCTAAAAGTTAATTATTGTATATGTTTAATAATTTTTATAGCTACTTCATGAAAGCAGCTTTTGTGCCAAACTGTGTGAGTGTGAGTATTTGAGGCTGCACAGAAAATAATAATGCTTTAAAACCAGTGTTGCTGATTGCTTTATTGTCATATCCCAGGATGTAATGATCCACAACAAAAACCTACTTTGCATGTAGTATATTGAAAAGAATTCAGTTTTTTGTTTATTTTGCACAAAAACCTGTCATTAAATGGGTTAAAATCAATCAATCAATCAACTTTATTTGTGTAGCACTTCTCATACAAAATTTTGTAGCACAAAGTGCTTCACATAGAAATGAAGACACAAAATACATTAAAATAAATACAAAAATAGAAAATTGAATACCATGAAAAATACAACCCACCCCCCATCCTCACAATCCACATACAGCACACGCACTCACTTACACACACACACACACACACACACAAAGACATGAGGAAGAGATTCTAACAGAAAACATCTTAAGAGGACTGAGGAAACGCCATCTCTAATTAAAAATGAGGAAACACTGGAGCTAAGACTAAAATAACAAAAAAAAATCTTGATAAGAAATTAGATTAAAATAACTAAATAAGCATTCTATAGGAAAATAAATATGTACATAAAATACAATTTTAAATAATAATATGGTAAAATTAGATAGAATGTACTGAAGTAAGATAGTGGACAGAAAATCAATGAACAGATAATAAAATTCTGAACAATAAATCTGAGCCGAAATTGAGAAATAGAACATATTAAGAGAGTTAAAATGAATTCATAAATACGATTAAATAATAATAATAAATAGAATCAGCTAAAAGCCAGACTAAAAAGGTAGGTCTGAGTTTGCTTTTAAAAATATGAACAGTAGGTGCAGCACTCAGGTCTTCAGACAGACTGTTCCACAGACGAGGGCCATAGTATTGAAATGATGCCTCACCGTATGTTTTAGTTCTAACTTTGGGTACTATCAAAAGGCCACTACCTGAAGACCTGAGGGCTCTACTAGGTTCATAGGGTAAAAGCAGATTGGATAAATAAAAAGGAGCAAGACCATTCAGGGATTTAAAAACTAGTAAAAGAACCTTAAAATCAATTCTAAAAGATACAGGTAAAATCTAAAAATATCAATTCGTATTTAAAAATATATAAATCTCATAAAAGCAGAATGTAAAATAAATGTATTTTGTTTCCTGGCTCGTATCCATAGTTACCTCCATCACGCTCACGCCGTAGCGACGTCTAGGCGTTAACCTTTTGCGTCGTGACGTCACCACAACGGTTCTTCCGCTGCCGGTAGAGTGAACGTGAAGTGACGAGAAGAAGAAGAAGAAGGAGAAAAAGCAGAAGTACAAGCACAAATCCTCTTCTCTACAGCCCAGAGGCACAGCCGACAGAAGAAACCGTCGTGTCAGAGAACAGCGAAGCTCCAGTCCACTCCAGGTACGGCCAACGGCCCCGGAACTTTAACGGCATTTACCGGCGGCATGTGAAACCGCGGCTAGCGCGCTGTTAGCGGGATGGAGCTAGCCGAGAGCAGGAACTTCACCGGGATGTGACCGTCCGAGTCCCGGTTATTCACGCTTTTCATGTGTGAGCTGCCGAGCCCTTATCTGTGGAGGAAGTAGGACTTAAAGCAGCGGCGTCACTCCTCTGCATGTCTGCCGGGAGACTGTTCAGTAGAAGTATGAGGCTAACTTTAGCTAACGAGCTGCCTGTTCGGGTTCAGGGCGGGGAAAGCGTCTTAAAGCTCCGGAGGAAAACTCCCTGAATGAGGCGACGATCGAGTCCAACAGCGGCACAAACACAGCTAATAAAATCTATTTAAATAAAAGCACAGAGGCTCCAACTGTTGTCAACTATGAGAGGGTAACTTTTAACCCCAGAGCTCATTCAGACAGTGAAGTAGCTCCTATCGCTAAGCTAGTTAAGCTATTTAGAGCTAATTGTGCGTTCACGTTCTGCCGAAAAAAACGGAAAATTTAGTTACCTACAAGAAACGACCATCAGTCTCAACCTGAACATGGAACTAAAGTTCAGGAAGACCAAGAACCTTTAGTAACTACGCAATAACCCCTTAACTATCAGCTCAACTGGGAGGCCGAGGTCATCAATAAATTCAACAGTATTAAAAGATTAAAAAACGATCAAATCAAATCATTGTTTGATTCTGTTAACATTTCAAGGAACAGAGAAAATGCAGTACAAAAACTTTTAATTAACGTCAGGCAGAAAGTAGATGATATTGATTTTTTCTAATGGATATAACTTATTTTGATGAATAATAGAGCTCTACTATATAAACATCAGTTTCAACTTATTAATTTTAAGTTATTTAATTTAAAATTATTTTGGATTGCTGTCTTGTTTAATAACCTTTCTGCCTCTTCTGAAGGATTTTGCTCCAGATGTTTGTGAATCTTTATGTCATCACATAATCAATGGTTAACCTTTTAAACCTTAAAATTCTTCTCCAAAAAATATCTGTTTTTTCTTGTTTGGAGTTTTGTTTTTGTTTTTCTTCTTTCACATCCGTTTGTTATACCAAAATACTGTAGACAATAAAGGTATGGTATCGGGTATTGGCACAAATCCGATATTGTGCATCCCTAAAATAAATTATTCTAAAATTCTTTTGATAGACAATACATCTTAACAAATGCAGTTGCCATTATGTAACAGTCAAAATTTCAAAAGTATGGTTACATGGTGCTGGGATCCTGCTGATATCCAGTATGCAGATATTTCCAATATCATTTTTAGAACTAAATAAAAGTAGTTTTTTAGTTTAACCTTCATTATATTTAAAATGTGTTAATTACAAGTACAGTAAAAGGAGCAGTATCTGCCCATGTAAGAGTATAAAACAGTGTTTTGTCGACCTGCAGGCAGAAAATTTGATCTATCATTGCAGCATTTATTTTAAAATTAAGATAAATGTGTTAAAGCCCCAAATCCTCAGAGATAAGTCTAAAATGTAGGCAGGTAATATTGCAGAAGTTTCCCATGTGCTGTTACTGATATATAGCTTATAAAGCACTTATCTGTAGATACTGATACTCAGATCAAAACATGCATCCTTATCAACACGTCCCCAGACTTGAACTAACTAAATATAATTTATAAAACGTGAGTCAAAGAGAGAAGTGAGCTCATCAATGAATTCATTGTTGCAACAAAACTCCTTTACACTGTCAGGAATACAGAAATACTTCATGTTAAATGATGAATGAATCTACTCGGTTTGTTACATGTTGAAATCATTCAGAATAGGGCTGGGCAATATATCGATTAAATTGATTAATTTGACTGACTTTTAGCAGAAGATTTAAAAAGTCTAAATAAAGATTTTTTCCTTGATTTATCCTTACTTCATTTGTAAGTTGTGTCACTGTTTGAAAATATAAATAATTAAAACATACACTGTTTTCATGATGGTCGGCCCTGACAGGTTTTGCACAAGAACACTTTTAGGCTTGCTTTTCTTTGTTTACGTTTTATTCTGTTAAGATAGTGCAGCTTTCAGTGTGGATGCAGACAAGCCTGCGTACGTCCAAACTACAAAATTAACATTTGATGACAAAAAACAGTGCACTTTAAGTATTAAAGGTAAATTCACTTTAGTTTTGAGTAGAGTATGTGTTGATAATATTGGGGCAAAACTTATTTTATGCAGTTTATGTGGCACTGCAAGGTTTTTTTCTTGAGAGGGAAAAACCCGATACAACTTGAATATCGAGTTTTTTTTGTTTTTTTTTTAAAACAGGGTTTTTATTTTCAAGCCTTCTCATCAAGCACTAGTACAGTATAAATATGGAAAATTACTTACAAAAAAAAACAAACAAAACATAAATGCCTGGGTCATATCTGTAATCAAAGCCACTGCAAGCTAAAGAAAGAGAGACATTTCCCAATTACTTTAAACTTTGTTAATTCCCTTAACAAAACACTGTTGATGTGTTCAGTGAAACAAAGTTTCAGGAGTTTGCCCGCAGTATTTGCAGACTCCTGTGCAAAAATATCATGTAATTACCTGAAAGTGCAGTCAAATGATTGATCAAACTTTAAGATTTAAGAGTCACTGCTTCCCTTAATTGTAGTTGTCTAGACACTTAAAACAAACAGCAGAATTAAACCATAAAATCAGGATTGTACCCAATAAACTAATTTTAACAGTGTTTGGAAGCCTCGTCCTTTAATATCCAAAGGAAATAGTGGTGCTGGTCCTGGGAACATTTGGAAAATAACTCCATTAATATTCAATAATGCAGCACAGTCATGTTTTTGTCATTCAGCACAGTCATCCCTTAAATTTGAAGCGAACCCTTGAGGGTTTTTTACTGTCAGCTGTTGAGGAAATAACTCTTCTTTCTGCTGCAGGATGATTTTGAGTGTGTACTGTGAATAAAGGTTTCACCTGTTATGTAACCTCAGTTTGGATCCTGAACAGTCTGTGCTCTTATGTTTTCAGGAAGTCTAAATACTCCGCTGGTTCCACTCTTAATGTGATTACTCGCTCTGTATTTCATAGTAGTGAAATTGGCCTGGAAGAGAAACTGTTTATTTAAACTGTGACCACTACAATTATGCAAAATATTACTTTCTATCAATGAATGAAGAATTACTCAGTTACTCAGGGATAAAGAGAATGTGGGTTAAAACCAGGACATCTCTGTATTAGGCAGCTTGATTGCAATACACAAAATATTGTTTTTATGCACAGTTTTCACATCATCAGTATTACAAGCAGGTGTGATTCCTGCAAAAATTAAACTACAGAGCAAATTTTGTCATACCATGGCAACAAATAAGGAGTACTAGATGATCCAGTATTAGGAAATTATTGATTTAAATTGTAGAAAATTGCAACCAAACCTCTTTTGGCTCTCTTAATTGCACAAAAACAATGAAAGTATTTTTTTATGCAAGGAAATAAACTGCTGTCACATATCCAGTATTACAGACTGTATTGATCTAAACTGTGTTGATTTTTAACTTTCATTTTTATCTGGTTTTTGGGGTATACATGCAAAACAAACAAAAAAATTCAAGGACAAACAGATACGTGAGCCTAAGCTGTAGTGAGCTTTACATACTAAAACAAAAGAAAGAAAAGATCAAACTTAGGTCACACAAGATCAGGGTTACATCTCATTGATTCACAGCCCATTTTTTCAAGAGTTTTGAGAAGTTTGCTGTCTTTGGGAAAGTGACAGTCTCTCCATGCGGAGTAGTTCGTTGATTATTGTAAGTCCAGTCGTCTTTAGTCTTCCGATTTCTTTTACAATCTCTTGCCAATTTAAATAAATTTAAGACAGTCTCAAAAGATGTGAAAATGATCAGCCATTGATTTGCCACATTTTCTCCAACAACCATTCGGGATCCATGAAACCCACAGTTAATATTTTTAATTTTTGAGAATCTTGAATCTTGAATTAGTCGTTTTGGACTGACATTCCCAAATATCACACCAGTCACTTTCAGATATCTCCAGTCCCAATTCCTTCTCCCAGTGCTGTTTGACATGAAAAGTAGAGCAATTTTGGACATTTGCAGTCTTTCCTAAATCAGGGACACATACTGTATGTTGTCTTTTGCAGAATAAGCACTGATTAAAGTATCAGTCATGTTAAGTTTGCTGCTTCTTGTTTGTTTATCAAATTATTCTGGTAGGTAGTAAACTGTGTTTTTTTGAGTGGATTTCTCAAGTAAAAAGCCCTTTATTTAACTTTTGTTTATTGTTTATGTAATTCTCTTTCTATACCACAGTGAAAGCAGCCTGTTAGAAAGCTGTGATGCTCCATGTCGGCCGTATGAGCTCCTCCAACAGAGAGAGCATTCATGGCGTTAATGCTCCTCTCCTCCGTGTCAGCAGGTGACCGACAATGGCTGTGAACGTGTACTCGACCTCAGTGACCAGCGACAACTTAAGTCGTCATGACATGCTGATGTGGATCAACGAGTCTCTACAGATGAACCTCACCAAGATAGAAATGTTGTGTACAGGTAAGACTCTTGAATGAGGAGTTGTATAATATTAAATAACATCTCTGAAGAGAGCTGAAAGATTTATTGTTTTCGTATCGAAACTGTGTGATCGCCAAAACTCCTGACTGACACAGGATCTGTTGTGTCAACTATTTAACACAAACTATTTTACAAATTTGTAGGTAATTTGCATTTATGGAAGCAGGTCAACAACACAAAGCCTCTGTTTAGGAGTAGAAGTTGGCGTATCCCTGAAATAATGAAAACAGGTTATTTATCATCAATATTAGATGATGAATAATGTGTTATGTGCTTCTGATCATTGATTTCTTTACTGTTGTGTAATCTGTAAACATAGTGAATATTGCACTGAAGCTTGATTTGAAGAAACATGAATCTAATTGAAATTGTAAGATCTGCCAGAAAAACCGACATTAGATCTTTTCCTAAATTCATTCAGCCCTGTCTCTGCACCTCCTGGAGCAGCTGTGGGATAAATGACGATGTTAAGAAGTGTTGTAGGCCCGGTTGATATTTTGCATGACTGTGTGAATAATGTGGAACGGCCACTGGTGCTGAGTGTGTTGACAAATGGCTGTAAATAGACTTGAGCTCAGGAAGTTCTTGTTGGCTAAGCTTTAATAGGGATGCACAGATGAACCAGTTTAGCAAATATCGCCCATCCAGCAGGGTTCCCACGTGTCCTGGAAAATGATTGACCAATTTACAGTCATAGAAAACGTATGGAAAAAAGTAAAATGTCCTGGAAAAGCTTGAATTGTCCTGGGATATTATTTATCTTCCTTCTGCCTTGTTGGTGAACAAAACTCAAAAATAGGAAATGAAGTAATTGTTCTTGGTAACTGATGCACACCTGGCCATAAAATATGAGTAGATAAAATAATGCAAGTTAAGGGATAAAATATAAAGACTGAAAGCAATGGTGACAAAAAGAAAAATAAAAAAAATGACAATAAAATTTAATAAAATATATTTATAAAAAAGCAGAGTAAATAACGATAAATAGATAAAAATGTCATTGATGCATAAATGTTAGCTAACACAGGAGAGATAACGTAGCTAGCTTAACAAACCTCCGCTGGAAAAGAAATGATTCCTTATATAGCTTAATGTGACCATGTATAGATAGATACGTTATTATACATTCATACTTTCAGATTGATGCTTTTAAATATGACGTATTCAAAATTTTCTTCCAGGGGAATGTGTCCCTGAATTTTGACACAATTATTGGTCTTTATTGCCCAGTCCCAGCTCTCAGGAGCTGGAACAGTGGCTGAAAGCTGTGTTTGTTCAACATAAACTCTGACAAAGGGCAGGAAGAGGCCTCGTGCAGAAACATGTTTAATTCTCTGAGCAGAAAGAGTGGCTTACATTCTCCAGTCCATTATCTGTCTGCCTGTGTGTGCATATGCTCCCCTGCAGATTATCTGACTCGCTTGTTAATTTACAAAAGTTTATGCTTAATAAAACGGAGCGTCGGCGAGTAAATACCAGCTGTGGTTTCATCAATCTCCTGTGGAGCAGGGTTCATTTTGACTGCACTTTTTAATTTAGTTTTAGATCAAGTCTTTTGTCTAAAACATCTTTTACTTTCAGTCATAATTTAATCATCTAAATTGTTTTAACTTTAGTCTAGTTTTAGTTGATGAAATTTTACAACATTTTAGTCGATGAAATCTACTGTAAATATAGTCGACTAAATTATGAAGTGTAAAGGGTAAGGCATTTTTTATGTTTCCTTGAATTTCTGAAGTCATGTTTTACACTTGGATAAAATCAGAGTATCTCAGTAACAATACCAGAACTGACAACAAACAGTGAACCTGCTCTACATGAATATATCAATTCATAAAGAGAGGAGCTCTGATTGGATCGCTCCACAACTTATCCCACCACCACCAAGCTAAGGCAGCTGTGATTGGATGTCCCTCTTAACTCATCCAACCTTTCCACACAACCAAAGCAGCTGTGATTGGATATATTCCTAACTTGTCCCAACTTTCTACATGACCAAATTAGGTCTGATTGGATTAAGTCTCTGTCAAACATTTGAGTCTAGTTTTTATTTGTTGATGAAAATGTCAGTTAGTTTAGTTTTAGTTTTTGTCCATGTGTTTTTATTAGTAAGTGTCTTGTTTTTGTCAGGGGAAAAAAGGTTATTGATGAAAACTATGATGAAAATAATTAGTCAATAAAATGAACACTGGTGTGGACATGTATATCAGTCAGTGGTAAACTTTTGGATAGTGTAATTTAAAGTATAAGATGATTTGTGATTGTGTTCCAGGTGCTGCATACTGCCAGTTCATGGACATGCTGTTCCCAAACTCAGTGCCTCTGAAGAAAGTAAAGTTTGGTGCCAAGCTGGAGCACGAATACATCCACAACTTCAAGCTCCTGCAGGTGGCCTTCAAAAAGATGGGAGTCGACAAAGTAAGTTTCAGCACAACTCCAGGAGTTTGAAACACAAAGCACATGAATGAAAGTGCTGCAAGTAGAAACTTCCTGAGCGGACTGGAGCAGAAGAATTTTATTCCATATTGAAGCTCTTTAATGGTCAGTATTTATTGAGCAGGATATCTCCTCATGCTCTCAGTGATGCTGATAAGAGCCTGGGACGAAGGCGCCACACGCCAGCAGCAGCTCTTCAACACATTTTGTCAACTTTTCTCTCTGATCAGGTCGAGCTCGGTCACAGTGTGATGCATCACCTGCACCTCGTGATCGGGTTTGTTCTAAAAATTTCTCTTGTGATGCCTAAATCTGAAGAAGAACCACAAAAATGTCTCATGAGCTGCGGACAGAATCTCAGGCTGAACTGGCCTCTGAATGTTTTTAGCTGCTAAATTATAGCATGTGCTGAAAAACTGTGAATATCAGCGTCAGAATTGGTGTTTATTGCCAGGTACATTTGCACATACAAGGAATTTGACTTGGCAATTTGGTGCAAGAACAATAATAATAATAAAAACAGGACAGGAAGGAGCAGTAGCCATATTTTGATTTTTATTGTTTAGTTACTATTTATATATTTTTTTTCTTTCTTGTATCTGAAAATTGTCTTTACTTTTTGATATCCTGTGTCCATTTTTACCTGTTTACTATGCAATGCTGCTGGAATCTTAATTTACCTGAAGGAGTCTTCCCAAGGGATTAATAAAGTTCTATCTGATCTAATCTAACATATAATTAGAATAAAATCAAATAAAGGGTCTGAAAGATACTACTAGGTACTAGGTACTACTGTTACAGAATATTTGTGGGAACCAGTAGTGGGCAGTGTCTTCATTTAAAGAACCCAAAGTTACAGACAAACTCAATTCCAATGAAGTTGGGACATTGTGTTCAACATAAATAAAAACAGAATACAATAATTTGCAAGTGTTTTTGACCTATATTCTATTTAATAAACTAAAAAGAGAAGATATTTAGTTTTAAAAATAATCACCTTAATTGTTTTTTGGGGAATATTCACTCCTTTTGGTTGATCTTTGTCTTTGCATGGTAGAGTTTGACCTTGACCTTGTAGATGCAGACATGATCTGTGTTAACTGACAATGGTTTTCTGAAGTGTTCCTGAGCCCACGTGCTGATATCCTTTACAGAATGATGCTGCTTTATAATGCAGTGCTGCCTGAGGGATCGAAGGTCACAGGCATTCAATGTTAGCTGCATACGTGCAGAGATTTTTCTGATTCTCTGATCTTTTCATGATATTATGGACTGTAGATGATGAAATCCCTAAATTCCCAACTTCTCTGCACTTGTACTTTGACAAGTGTTCTTAAACTGTTGGACTATGTGCTCACGAAGTTGTTCACAAAGTGTTGAACCTCGCCCCGTCCTTTAGGGATGCTCTTTTATGCCCGACCATGGCACTCACCTATTTCCAGCTGCTGAATGTTTCAAACAGGTGTTTTTAAGTATTCCTCAATTTTTCCAATGTTTTGTTAAACATGTCCCAGTTTCTTTTAGGACTAGTCACAGGCATCAAACTCAAAATGAGTGAATATTTTTACAAACACAAAATGAAGTTGATTATTTTTTTTTACATTAAATATCTTGTCTTTGTAGTGTGTTTTATTGAATATTTGTCTAAATGGATTTGCAAATCATATACCTCAGAGAAGGAGGTTATGTTTCTTGCCCTGTTTGTTTGTTAGCAAATTGGCACAGTAACTACAGGACGGATTTTGTTGAAGTTTTCAGGAGATGTTGGTAAAGGCCCAACTTAAAAATGATTAGATTTTGGTGGTGATCCGGATAACCTGCATCAGCCAACGATTGTTTTTGCTCAATAACTGTCTAACTAATAATGGTATTACATGATTCTGAGTGCTAGGTGTGGGTTTTCAGGGTCAGTGAATCTTATGACGGTAACTTTATCATGGAACTATTGCTTATAGACGTAACAGCAATGGTGGAGGTTTGAGCTCTCCGAGTGCTGTTTAGTTGTGTCGTGCATTTATTCACATTTTACACAACTTCTCAACTTCATTGGAACTGGGTTTTGTAATTATAATTTCCAGCTCAGATCCAAGTCAAGTCAGAGTTTGTTCTTTAACAACCGACAACAGCCTTGTTCCTTTTTATTAGGTTAACATAAATCTTCTTATTCCAGGTGAATGAGGACCTTGTTAAACTCAACTTTTAAAATTTACTCCACAATAGATCTTTCTTTTTTTACAGTCCTACGACTAAATTGGAGTCATTACTTTTCAGATACTGTAAGCAGAGTAAATTGATAGTAAGAGCAGCGCTGAGAAAAGCTGAAGTGAGTCATGGTTGGATCAGCAGAAGCTCAGCTGGTCGGGAGGGGACGACACGTCAGACAGCAGGAAGGAACAACTGATGATGTTACTATTAAAACATCAGCTGAAGTGTGTTTGAACAGTCGGCTGTGAAGATCAGGGGTCAGAACAGATCACGTAGAGTTATAGTTCTGCAGTTTCAGTTTCACACTTCAGGCTTATACAATGGGACTTTATTTTTATGTAATTTAAACAACAGCATTTAACACCTGCATTATTCTCTTGAATAGATGACTCTACGCTGACAAAAGGGAGATACAGGGCAACATAGTTAATGAAGTTTTGTAATTTTATTAGTAATTTCAACATCATTTTCAGTGCTGAATTCTTGTTAATTATAACTTGAACAGTTACCCTGCTGGAGCAGGCTATCAACAAACCAGACACGATACCAAAATAATCCAATAAACCCTCGACGGATTTTGATTAAATCTTCAGGAGGTGCTGGTCATGGCACAAGGAAGCAGTGATTCGATTTTAGTGAGGAATTGAACTGGAATTAGGATCCTGGATTGTTTTATAGTTTGTTAACATTGTGAGACAGGGTTGTTTTCCACATTTTAGATAATATCTTCGGTAGAGATTGGTGCTTTCTGAGCTGAGAACAGTTAATTACTCAATATCAGGCACCAAGGATGTTTGTTTTGTTGACATGGTTTAAAAACTGATATTTATATGTTTGATATTTTCTGGTATCAAATCAGTGTTTAAACTTTGTTGTTGTGAAAGTGTACGTTGCCCCCTTATATTTTAATTAATTAATTTATCTATTTATTTGCTTGTATAAATAGAGGACAGTGCACATTTATGAACATTGATATTAGGGCTGGGTATTAAGAACCTCACGATTTGATTCGATTTTGGTTCTTTAGGTTGAGATTCGATTCAGTATTGATTTAAATGCTTCAGTGTCGATTCAGTTTTAAGTAGAAATACACAAATGATTAGAGCACAATTTTTAAATATTTATGTTCATGCCGACATGAACATATGTGGTATGTCACGTTACATCTTTGAACAATAAAACATCTGAAAATAAAATTTGCGCAAGAATAACTTATCTGTGCATATGGAGTACACACATAAAAAAACACGACAGCTCTGTATAAACACTGAAAAAGTCCACAGGGCTGGGGGGGATTTTACAATGCATTGATGAATCAATGTTTTTATCCACCCCTAATTGACATGTAAGTGTGCCAGTTTTTAGCCACAGGCTAATTTCCATCTATGGTCCCCGGCAGGTTTTTGTGATACATCTGTACGAGTGTGTACTATCTTAAAATATATAGTACATTAAACATCAGTAATAGACAGGCTTATAGTGATACATGTCTTGTCATTTTCTAACCTTCTTTCCATTTATCACAAACCTTAATCTACAGGATGAAAATATTATCTGTATGATATTGATATCAGCAGATATTGGCCTAAAGATTTGAATATTGGTATGAGACTACATTGAGGTGTTTCCCAACATCAGCCATATATTTTTTTTATTAATATGTTTATTAGGGAGTTTGGCATGGAAATTGCTGAAACAGTTACATTGAAATCTTTGTATACATGTATAAAAACAAATATAAAAAAACCTATGTTACAAGTCAAGTAACATCTCATTTACAAAATAAAAAAAACAGGTTTATACAATTTCTTGCTGCACCGAATTGTACTAGCCATATTTATCCCATTTATTTTATCTGTAGTATCAGAGACAAGAAAAAACAAATGTGCCATGATAGTTCACCGTATTGTCACTACTCTGGTACATGTTAATATCAGGAGTTTCTTTTTTATATTGAGTGAAATGTTGTTTTTCTTGTTTTAAATCTTGCTTACAGAAATATTCTTCACATTGGAAGCCACAAGTCAGTTTTTGTAACGCAAAGACTTCCTGCTCTTGATGAAAAATATTAGTATAATGCTTTTTGAAATACACATCCCTACTTCATCTATTTCTTTCTTGCCTTTAAGCTTTTTTTTTGGTCTAGATAGTCCATCAGGAGGAAGGCTCGCTGTGATATCATCTGTTCTGAAAACTCTTTAATCCTCTCGTAATGTCTGATCGCTGTCAGAAGTCCAGCTCAGATTCAGCAGGGTCGGGCAGATGCAGCTTAGTCATCGTTTGTTTTCAGCCTGCAGGACGATTGACAAACTCTGCATCATTTATTCATGAGCCACTTCCTTCCTGCTGTCTGTCTGTCTGTCTGTGCTTTAACACTCTTCTGCTGACGGGCTTCATGTTTAAAAGCCTGAACACAGTTTCGTTCACTGAGCGTGTGTGTAAGTGACACTGTAACATGTCCAACATCAGTGCTGTTATAATCCCCTGCATTGTGTCTGCGGGGTGGACTTTGACCTCCTGCTGCTTTGTGAGCGAGTATTGTCCAACGATGTCAGGGCTGAGCTTTTCCTCATGACTCTTCTCTTTTGTTTTAACACCATGAACCTCACTTTTTCACTTACAGACAGACTGACTGCATTTTTAGAGCAAGATGTTCATTTTTCAAGAGTTAAATCGGTTTTTTCTCATTTCACATTGAAATCAACACGTCAGTTTGGGTTAAGTAAAGACTCTGCTCTTGAAAAAAAATATCTGTTTTGGTAATAATGCATTTGGAAATATCTGAAATCAGCAAAATATCTTTCATCCCTGATTGGCAGATAATTGCCGAAAAAGCTGCTTATCTGTATCTGCAGGTATGAAAGCTTTTGCTGATATTTAAAGAATATATCAGCCTCACAAAGTGAACTAATGTTTATGTTTTTTTGCTTTCTGGATAAAAAACTTGGCTGTTTGGGTTCATACACACAGCTCACCGGGTTAAGTTTGCAAAATATCAGTTTTTTTTTTGTTTGTTTGTTTGTTTTTTTGCAGGTGTGAATTGATCGAGCAAATGGGAAACAACTTGTTCCCCAGATCTGTCCCCAGGGGTGTAAATATTACAGCTTGAAAAGACAGCGTGAATGGGGCTTCTGCTTGATGCAGCAGTGCCAGGTCTTTCAAAAGGCATTGCTTTTTTTTTTCAATTTTTTTCAATTTTTTAACAGAAATATGCAACAGACGAGGACAGAGGACAATGTGCATACACAGTATATGGAGTTACATTCTGATCGATAAGAGTTAAGAGTCTTCTGTTTTGTTAGAATTGAGCAAATCCCATTTTTTCCAGTATTCCTCTCCTTTCTTCTTTTGGAGTCGCAAAGAAAAAGTAATTTTCTCCATGCTGTGAATAGAGTTCATGATATTAATAAGAAGTTTCGCGGTGGGAGGATTCTTCTGAAGCCAACATTTAGTAATTGCTTTTTTACTTGCCAGCAAGAATATCTTCAAAAGATATGTGTCTCCTCCATTGATTACTTCAGGAACTTTCCCAAGGTGCAGAGAGGCGAAAGAGAAATCAATTGTCCTGCCCAAAGTTTCTGAAATAAGCTGCTCCACTCCTTTCCAAAACATTTTCAAGTACAGACAAGACCAAAAAACATGTAACATAATCTGCTGAATCACTCCACACTCCCTCCAGCAAATTTGATTTCTGATTTGGGGTAACAAAGAATCTGTAAAAGGCATTTCTAAAGCTTTTCTCCCCTTTATTACCTTTAGTAATAAACATGTAATAACACCAGGGGGCTTATAACATGCGTACAGTGTAAAATTAAAACCTGAAGCTCCCAAACAGACACTCGTCCCTGATGTTCATTCTCACTTTGGTTTCCCTTCCAGATCATTCCAGTAGACAAACTGGTGAAGGGAAAGTTCCAGGACAACTTTGAGTTCGTCCAGTGGTTCAAGAAGTTCTTCGACGCCAACTACGACGGGAAGGAGTACGACCCAGTGGAGGCGAGGCAGGGCCAGGAGCAGCCAACATGTGGACCCGCCCCATCTGCGCTCAACAAGCCCCCAAAGAAGGCCCTCAGTCAAGGTCAGAGCTCGGGTTGGCCTTCGGGTTCGAACTGCGTCTTCGTGGTATATTCCTGTCTGTAAACTTTCCTTCCTTCAACCCTCAGCTCCCCAGAAGCCGCCTGTCGCCAAGGTAGCACCCAAATTGGTCAACGCCGGCGCAAGGAAGCCAGGGATGGGAGGAGGCGACGAGGAGAGGGCGGAGCTTCTCAATGAGGTCGGCACAAGAGATATTATGGATGTTAATTTAGATACAGTTCTTTAAAAAAATAGTGATATCAAGACTTTGAGCACAAGCTGCAGTCTTAATACAGTCCAAAATGTTTGTTCTTGATTCTCTAAGGTTTAAGACGGCGCTCTGTATTTATCTACCATCAATCAGTAAATAATGGGAATTAAAATATTTAACCCTTTGACTTCCAAATTAAGAAATACATTTGCAACAAATTATTTGTTGGTAAAATTCTTTTCCTTCCTCTTCATTTAGCAACATTTCAGGTTTTATTTCTCAAATTACCCAATCAGAAAGCAGATATGTTGGTTAACCAGCTGGTTGGCTTGCCTGTTAAGGGTTATCCTGGGCATCAATAGATTTCTTTCATTTCTATTACAAAATGTGTTTTTTCGTATGAGAACGTCACAGAGAGGAACATTTAGATATTTAGCGGTTGACTCAGTTTTCTGATGAATCATTGATACATATTTTTTAATCATCAAATTTCCATCAACTAAATTATGATTGTAAGAGGATCTGGAAGTATGTGAAAAGATTTTTTCTTACTCTGATGTGTGCTTTTACTGTTAGATTTCTGAGGAACTATGATTTACTTCCGATTTTTCTCATTTTCAAACAATGATATTCATTTACAGCAGTGCCACCCATTGGATACAAAATGGTGTTACAAACATAATTAAGAGAGTTAGATAATGAAAAACAGACAAAGATGGACTTCCAGAATTTTAAATACAGTGGTAAGGCAGCAAAAAGTCAACCACATGGTTACCATGCCAGTCAAAGGGTTATAATCATGTGATTTGACAAGGTATTGATCACATGATCAGCCTCCATCGTCAGAACTGAGGTAACTTTTCTTTTATAATGAGGACATATGGTGCGTTCACTGTACCTTGAAAAATTCAGACGGGGCAAGTGGGAACTATGTCACATCTCGGTTAGTCGTATTCCAGTTACAAGTCGGTAAAGTCGGAGTTAGCTCAAGCTCGCCCACATTCCCAGTAGGAAATTCCAACCTAAGGGGGCGTTCCCGTTGACAGATCTAATTTGCATTTTATAGAATCCAACTTCTGGGATAAACTTGAACGCACCGATAAATCAAATCAAATTAAATTTGCATCAGCTTGGTTCAGCTGAGTGTACGTAACGTAAAACGTGACAATCATCCATGCTTTTCCTTTCTTTCAAAGATGGAGATGCTGAAATCCACCATCCAGGACATGGAGAAAGAGAGGGACTTTTATTTCGGAAAGCTGAGGAACATCGAGCTGATTTGTCAGGAGAAGGAAGGAGAGGGCGACCCCACGCTGCAGAGGATCATCGACATCCTCTACGCCACAGACGTGAGTCCTGCATCTGATTTTACTCTCAGCGTTTACCCTTTATTTATTTATTTATTTATTTATTATTTATTTATTTATTTATTTATTTATTTATTTATTTATTTATTTTTACATATTTTTTATTTGAACATTACAACACATATATAACATTAACCAGACATTTTCATATGTTTTTCTCTTCCAAAAGTCCTTCTTTTAAACATGTTCATTTCTTTCTTGTCTTACACTCTGGCTGCGACAGTTATATACCTTTCTTATACAAAAGAGTGCACATACAAGCCATCATAAACCAATACAGGTATAATAAACATAAAACATAATGCGAAGCCATTTATCAAAAATAATCAGGATAACAACAAACAAGTAAATAAATAGAACAAATGAACAAACTATGAAATTAGCTTAAACAATAACAGTAATAAAAATATTCATAAAAGAAAAGACAGAAGGAGCAAAAAAATACATTGTTAAAAAAAATATAAATAAATAAATAACAGGGTGGAAAAAACTAGTTAGTCTAAGTCATGCTCTTAGTGTGCACTCTAACATTGTATTATTGCAGTAGCAGTGACCTTACTGGCCTCCATCTCTGCAGACATTTTGGCATCTGGAGTCGTAAAGAAAATGTTATTTTTCCATTTCATGTAACTTTAATACCTTCAGAATCCAAGCATTATATGATTGAGGTTCAGGCTTCAACTGTCTTATTGTGATAGACGCTTTTACCCAATTTTTAGACATTAATTGATTATTTCGATGCATCATTTACAAGTTAAATACAAGAGTAGAAAATACTGAAACACTCAGTTTAAAAGCTGTACGACATTAATCATGTTACTCAAACTATTAAAAAAGTCTGATAAGAAGCTCTGATCCTGCAGTAAGGACACAGTTATATCTTTACTTAATAAACCTCCATTAAAGGAAGAATTCAGCAGTGAAGTATTGTCTTTAAAGTCCTCCCTGTAAACAGTATGAAGTGCTTTAGTTCTGGGTTCAAGACCAGATTAAAGACCATTTGTTCTGTCTTTAACAACTGCTGATGCCGTCGTAAATTCCTGCAGAGGAATGGCATGCAGCTCTCTCACCGAGACCGAGCGCTGGCTGTGGGGCTTGTTCTGCAGACGACATGAAACAGGGCTGTAGTTTAACCACTGCTCTTCTCTCACAGAACAAACCTTTAAAAAAAATCACCCTCTTTGATAATAACTTTAATAACTTTATTTGTAAAGCACTTTTAAAAAACAGAGGTTTACAAAGTGTTTTGACAAACAGGCAGGAACATACAGACAGCAAAGCACAAGAGCTTGAACAGAAAAGGAAATAAACAAAAAAGCTCCATTTTATTCTTCAGATTTTATCAAGGAACCCTCCTAGACAAACACAAAAGACGTAATAGACACTAAAATAAAATTTATGAAGTGAACCCAGACAACGGGTAGATAAAATAATAAAAAAGCCTAAAAGGTAATCGCTAAAAAGATTATCATAAGGTGAAGCATAAATGAAATAAAATCTGAATTAAAGTAATGACATTCATATGTTAACATCACAGAAGAAATCAATAAAAGAGGAAGGATCTGGACGCAGCAGGAGGTAAAATGAAGGTTGTCGGTGGTTTTAACAAACTTGCGTGCTCCAAATATTTTAATTGCATCTCTGTCTGCACTTGCACTTTTTTCTGGCTTCAGAAGACAGTCTTGAAGTGTCTGAGAGCCTGACATCAGGCCTGGATTCTTGTCTGATGAGTGAATGAGGTGTTTATATGAACTGTGAGGGTAAACATGTGGCCACACCCGGATAATAATGAAGCAAACACAGGAGGTTTAACTCGAGGTGCTCCAAGAGCTCACAGATCCATCAAGGCTTTTCTGACTTTCCTTAGAGCTAAATTATTTAAAACTAACTCTTGCAGTGTTAACAAAGCCGTCAAAAAATCCACATCCTGATTCAGATCACTACAAAAATCTGATCAGAAGCAGTCCCTGAAAACTTAAAACAAAACCTTTGGAGTTGTCTTGCTCATAAACTGACAGAAAGATGGACGAACAGCCAGACAAACACCTGCGGCTGTAAAGCATATGGAGCTAAATCCAGGCCAGAAGAGTTGCAGTTTGAAAAAAATAAAATTTGAAACTGAAATTTCAGTCTTTGTTCTTGAATTTAAAAAAAACAAACAAACACTAAATTGAATTAAAAATAAGTGTAAGAGGAGGTTATTTCAGTTTAACTTTTGATTTAGCTCTGTACTTATTTTATTCCCATTTCTGAATCCTATATATCAAAGTGCCAGTGTTTCCTGAAGGCATCATTATTATCAAATCTTAGCAAAAAGCTAAGATTTGAATCTGAAAATATTAATCCTGCAACAGAAAAAAATGACACATCACATTAACATATATCTCAGAGTAAACTACTGAAGCACTTAGAGAGCGCAGTTTTGTTCACCTTGTTATGTTATGTGCAAACAAAGCACGTCTGCGGTTATTTTGTGCATGCTCCCTGTGGTTTAATTTCATAATATTCGTATTTCTTTCAAAAATTACATAAAGTGCTGATCTTAGTCTAAAAATAGATATTGTACCATGGTGAAAAAAATGAGTCACAACAAGAACACAGGACTGTTTAGAGCTGTTGAAGAGTTTATCTGATGACTGTAGGCAGAGGCAGGCTAACACTTCCCATTGACTCCCAGTGTTTGAGCTAAGCTAATTAGCGGTGGGCGAGTTCTGCTCGTCTCTTCCTTGTTTCTGCACACACTGTTGAAAGAATGGTGTCCATCTTCTTGGCTTGGACTCAGGAGTGAGGCAAAAACATTTGGCGTATCCCTTTAAGGAAATGAGAGTCCGAGACCTTTAGGTTCCTCACCAAAGCTTGACCCACCTTATCTGAATTTGTGAACCTCTATCTCAGGCGAATCGGGAGCTTTATTTTGGCGAGATCAAATCTGACCTCTTGTCTCCGTCTCTGTGTCTGCAGGAAGGTTTTGTGATACCGGACGCCGAGGAGCAGGAGGAATTTTAATAATCAAGACTGCCTGCAGCTTTTCACACCATGCCGTGGTCTTCAAACCTGCCGCGAGATCTTTCCTCAAGCCAAGATGGCCGGTTTGGTTTCATATCCAACACCAAACTCGATCTCGACTTGTGGTCTTCCCCCCTGGACTTCCTCCCCACCCTTCAGCCCCGCCTGTCCTCAAACACCTTTTTAATGATAAAGCCTCGGTCACTGCCTCTTCTTCTACAATCACATCAGTCTCCCTCCCCTCACCCTCACCTGTAGCCCCTCCCCATCTCACCTGTAGCCCCTCCCCCTCCCTCCTCAAACCAGACAGAGCAGTACAGATCTGGTTTTTGTAACGGACTTCAGTGTGAAAACACGGTGATGTTCTCTGACTGTGTGTAAACATATGTGCGTGCGTGTGTGTTCGTATGTGTTTAATAATCCGTTTGAAACAAATCAAACACGAAGAGCCTCCTCCGAAGACCCCCCGTCGCTCCTCGGGTCGTCCCAGACTGACGCAGGGTCATTGCTCAGTGCCTCAAATTAACTCTCTGAGGAAGATGCAGGCTCACAAATGAGTCCAAAAAAAGTTTAAACATTCCCAAATAAAACTCTTAATGTGTCGACATTTTGAACCAAATTCTGATCCATGAATGTGTTTCTGTTTTTATGGATGAAATGGAGACGACCTGATAGTGAATAAAACAATTAAATGTTAGGAAGGAGCCAAAAAGCTTCAGAAAATGATCCTGTAGCGTTGTTTGAAGTTTGTCTGAGCAAAATGGAGGCATTGAAGGGCTCTGGGTTTGTGTTAGGACTGTCATAACACCAGAGTTGAAACGTTGAGATGATATTGGCAAAATTAAAACAATACTTTAACTTGTTTTTACACCATGGCCGTGAAATTTAAAGTCACTCAGTTTTGGATATTTTTTTGTTTTGTTGATTAAAAGTTGCAGACAAGCTCTTGAGCAATGATAAAATTCTAATAACGTAGAAGGAGGTGAAGGATTATGTCCCCTACAGACAGTGAAATATGTGAAGACAAGACAAGAGGCAAAACAAATGTTTATTTAATAAGAGGACGCACGTGCATACATTTCATTCCAGTTTCCTCTGATGAAACTAAACTACTTTAAACTGACTCCCCAGAAATTAACGTGAACAGCTTCATTCTCAAGAGAAAGAACAAACAAAATTCACCTGTTATCGCGGTGATTGTGAGATATTAAATGCATAAATGTATGTCGGCTAATCGGTAATTCAGAGACTTTATGCTACAATTTCTTTGTGAAGGCAGACACTCTCTCACCTGCGAAACCAGATGGACTGTCTCATAAATCCATGGGATACATTTAACTGGTCCAACTGAGCAAGATACCGTATGTGTTGTAATAAATGAGCTTTTATTTACTCCCAATTATTTTACATTCTCTAATAATGGATTTTTGTCTTTCATCTTTGCTGATATTTCTAAACGTATGGCATTAAGTCAAGAGCACAAAGTCTTAAATTGAACTTTTCCTTTACAATCCATTTGTGTGAGAAACAGATAGGTAGAAAGACAACACTTCATTCCTGAGTAAATAAAGTTTATTTAACCAGGAGAACCTCGGTGGGATTAGAAGTTGCTCACAGAGCAGAGAATCATCAGTCAAAGCTTCAACAGCTGCTTCGTCTTCCTCCACCGTCTTTAATCTGCTCTTAAAAATATTCACAGAGACCGTCTCCATAAGATCCAGTTTCTCCTGCAGCAGATCTGAAGCTTCTTTTGCCCATTTCAACACTCCATCATTTCAGCTTGAAGGTTTTCATGATGACCTTGAATCTGGCAGATACAGCTGCCTCGTGAGGTTCAACATCCCAACGTCCTAAAAAAATCTCAACCTGATTCTGCGCCCTGACGCACCATTTGAGCACCATTTTGAGTTTGGCTGCAACTTTTGATTGACTTATGCAACCCTCTGATAAATATAAGTTTTTATTATCAGTTCAAAAACTACAGAGAAGATGAGTGATATATTACGTTTGTGTCTTTGTGGAGTCAGTGGTATCTGAAGAGTATCAAACATTTTGACATGCTTGCTTTACTCGATGACTTTTTCCCTCACAAACAGTCAGACAGTCTTAGTTGAAAGTCAAAGACTGTGAAGTGCGACTTCCATTGATGCTACTAAGTAGATGTAGCTGTATTTGAGAGTCCAGTCGCCCTTTCTTAATAAAAACTGCTGTTACGGCCTCGCACCATTTCAAGTTTTTAGCCAAAATTTGCTATGCAATCAGTATGTAGGCAAGATTTCACTGTTGAGCTCGTCATTTGTCTAAAACTTTGTAATTTGTTCACTAAAATGTGCTTCCATGTCAGTTTGCAGTGTTCAGTCTGGGACGGCCTGACAGTGTGGTCTTCTCTCTGCCTTTTCTCCCATCAAGAACACTCTTTACGTAGTCAGGAGCTCTTTTCTAAGATTGTTTCTCCACACTTCTCCCCGCCTTCACTCCACTTTTATTCCTTTATTTCTCCCCTTTTTGTTCGGGCGCCTGTCGACCCTGCTCTCATCTTTATGCTTTGATTTCGTGTCACTAAATGATCGATTTGTGTGCAGAAGCCGCCCTGGCAGAGTATCGGGCTGTGCTCCAGTTCAGGCTTCTTAAATGTGCAATCACTGATGATCCATGAAAGTGGCTTAAGATACAACTTGATGTCAGATTCAGTGCTGAGAGCGGCCTTCAGACTAAAACACACAACAACTGCCAAATCACTTCTGATTGTTTTATGTGTTGATCATCTGGAGCGCCCGTCTGGAAGCACGTGCACTCTCTTTATACCAGAGGCCCTTAAGTCTGCCCCCGGCCCCAGCTCCTGATCCTGAAGGGTGAGGGGGGTTAAACACTGTGAGATCTGACTGTGTCTTCATCCCGTAGCAGCCACAGTCGAGTCTGATGCTCCCTAAGTGTCTTCATTGGGTTGATAGATTCTTCTTTTGCTCTGATTAATAACTTCATGAAAATGGGTCGAATCAAAGAGCCCAAACTTCCACTGACAGTTTCTCCCTCTTTGGGAATGTAAGGTCCTGTTTTTATAACATCTCTTCTGGGTTTTCAGACACCAAGTGAGAGTGATATAGCTGAAAGTCACCAATATGATCAGGGGTGCACGATTTTGGATATTTTAAAACTTATCACTGATTCCACTATGTTATAGTCGGCAGTGCAGTCTCCACATACCAAAATGAATCTGTTCACATCATGAAAAAATTTGACGTTCTGCTGATATTTCAGTCCATATCGAACATACACTGAAAAAACTTAGATCCAAGTGAGCGCATTTGTCCAGTTTCAAGACAAAAAAAGCTCACTACACTTATTCTAATCCACAATTTCCTAACATGTCTGGATTAAGATCTTATTTGAAGATAAAAAATTAAAACTAAGACATTAGTTGCTTGTAATAATAAGTAAAATAATCTTCCAATAAGACAAGACAAATTTAACAAATTAAACCTTAATTTAAGATCCTCGCTGGGTCAAACTTTCCTTGTTTCACTGGCAGATATTTTCTCTTCATTACAAGCAATTCAAAGCCTTATTTTTGCCTTTTATTCCTTAAAGTAAGATATTTATCAGGACTGGTTAATTGAATGTGGATTAGAATAAGTGTTTTGGATATTTTTGACTTGAAATCAGACAAACACACTGGCTGAGTTTTTGCAGTGCAAATATTGGCAGAAATTCTGTTAAGCAACTTTACTGTCATCTGCAACCCTGATATCTCACTGATACTATCGTGCATCCTTCATCTGTGCCTGTGCTGTGAAAAACTCACCTGCAATAAGGAGGAACTGTCAAACTTCACATTTTAATGGAAAACGAAACACCTGAGAGCAAAACGAGTGGAGTTACATGGGGCTGAGTGTTTCCCTCATGAGGAGGAGCTTTTAGTTTGGGTCATTATTTGGCTTCATGTTTGATGCCCTTATGCCCTCTTTTTTCATCTATAAGTAAACAATAACCAAATAAGAATTCAACTTTAATTGTTCTTATAAAAGAACCAGCTTCCCTCAGTAGTGTTGTACTGAGTGATTATTTCAGTCTCACGTGTGCAAACTTGAGGGAAACGTTACTGCCACGTCATGAGACAGCTGAGCAAATCAAAGTCTCTCATGGTTTATTCGGCACGCTGTCAGACTTATCAAAGTGCCAAAAAGTTACAAACCAGTGTTTTCTTCACTTTAGGCAGTGAGCGGGAGTTTATCTGAAATCTCTGCAGCACCTACAAGATTCATTTACTAACTGCTTTTTCATTCTCTCCTTTGAAAGCATGTGTGTGACAACATGAGGGAGAAAAGCTGTTGAAATGGTGCTGCTACCCTCTCAGCAGTTTATTCCTATTGCCAGTAGCTTTGCTGCAAAAGCTTGCGTAGATAGGAGCCACTTGCAGGAGGCCAGCAGTGAATGTTTTAACACTTCCCCCATTTTGTCAGAGTAAAAGAAACGGTGACACCGTGTTTGGTAAAAAGAGCTGCAGGTTAGACGAATTAAAGGTGAACACCAGCATGGAGGCATGAACTGAAGTGCTTTCAGCTGGTGTCTGAATGCCCAAAACAGATGTTAGTATACGATGAAGAGAAGGTGAAGATGATGTGGTGAAGAGCTGGTGGTGCCATCTTTAGGGAAAGCTGTCAGTAAGTTTATTTTGTGACCTGAAACTTTTATTTGCACCAACTGCTAAAATATGTTAAGTATCTCAGATGTGATTGAGAGGAGAGGAAACAGATGAAAGATTCTTCTGTCGTCAGTTTTGTTTTGGATTGATCATGTGATCGGCTTTGGCTCTCTCAGATGCAGCAGCCCTGCTTCATTTTGCAGTTTTAAGCCCAAACAAAACAATAAAATCCTTAAAGATGGAGCACACTGCACACTGCAAAAACTTAATGAGGATTTTTGTCCAATTTCAAGTTGGAAAATTGCAGTTGCCTGGCATGTCCTGCTGAACATCTTATTTCAGAATAAAGAAGCAATAGGTAGAAATATCTGCCAACAAGACTTCCTAAGTATTTGTTATACTCGTATTTAAAACCCTCAAAGAGTGAAGTTTCCTTGTTTTATTAGCAGATATTTTCAGATAATAAAAGCATTTAAATTCCTTAAATTTGCTTTTATTCCCTGTATTAAGAGATCAATCTGGACTTGTCAAATGGATGAGAAATTCAAGAGTATTTAATTTGTGACCTGAAATCAGACAAACATGCTCACTAAGAGCAGTTTTTGCAGTGCAGTTTAAAGTGAGAGTATTTGTTCAATTTCAAGACAAAAAAAATCTCACTAGAAATATGCTAATCCACAATCTCCGTACATGTCTGGATTAAGATGTATTTGAAGATATAAAAACTAAAAATAAGGCCTATGTTTCTTGTAATAATAAGTAAAATAATTCGCCAGTAAGACGAGGCAAATTTAACTTGAGCAGATCTTAAACCTTAATTTAAGACCCTCACTGAGTCAAACTTTCCTTGTTTCATTGGCAGGTATTTTCTCTTCATTACAAGCAGTTCAGTGCTTTATTTTTGCCGTTCATTCATTAAAGTAAGATATTTATCTTGACTGGTGATGTGAATGTGGATTAGAATAAGTGTTTTGGAGATTTTTGACTTGAATCAGACAAACACACTTGTTGAGAGTTTTTGCAGTGCAGCTCCACATTCTCTCAGACCTGCGTCTGTTTCCTCTTTTTCTCCTCTTTCCAAACCCTCAGTGACGATTTCACACAGAACTTTCTGACCTGAGCCCAGTTTTCAGCTGAAATATTTGACAATGTCATTTTTGGACTTGTACCTGATCTGAGGAGTCCTGTTAACAGCGACACACTCTTGTACAAAACTTTATCGATGGCCTTATTCATAACAGAAACTTCTTTTTCATAGCTTTGTTTTTTATTTTTCTTTATTGTAAGTCTGCTGTTTTTGGGGCAAATGTTTGTACTGTTAGTGGTATTTTTTATGTGTTCTGAAAATAAACGACGTTGGAGGTGTTTTGGACAGAAGCTGGGATGTGTGTAGAAGGTTCAGACGTCTTCCTTCAGAGGCTCAGGAGGACAAAGAAACATGTATTTATGTTCTTTTAGCAGGTGAATTATTTGTTTCTTGCAGGTTAAAAGATTCAGATTTGTTTCATGAATAATGCGTAAAGCTCAGCTGCAAACCTTCAAACAGATCTGCAGGATTTAAGGATAATGGTCTCCTCGCACAGATAATCAGAGATAATCAGAAGGTGCCTGTTTTATATCTTAAGTATTTTTTTGTAGTTGCCTTTATCTTAAAAATACTTTGACATTTTTAGGGATAATTTCAGACTGTAAGTCCTTATTTTGACCCTCCAAAGACAGAGCTGTACTCTTGAGTCTTCAGCCCTTTGGTCTGTGATGTAGAAATGTGACAATGCAGCAGTTCAGTTTTTATTGATATTCTTAATATTTCCTGTTATCAAACCTTAATTTTCTTCCAGAATATCCAGCTTCTAATTCAAGAATCTAACATTGATGTTTGTGGATATATTAGGACTGAAACACTCAAAGTTTTTTGGACGGTGTAGCTTTCAAATGATCTACAGACAAACAAACCACATGATTAATTTTTATATATTATCTCTGATGATCATCAGGTTAGAATTGCTCTAAGAAGTGTCTGCTGATCATTTCCTGATTTTTATTTTAGATCTAATTAGTTGAGTGAGTCCTCCTATAATTTAATTCCAGTTGCAGAGCTGTGTTTGAAAAAGGGCTCAGTTTTCTTAAGCGTCTGCTGGTTTATGTCAAAACCAAATTAAGGCTGAAAAAATCACAAACCTGGACGAATCCTGGTTTCAGTCTGAAGTGCTGATGTCCAAAATAAGACAATAAACTCTGATACTGAAGAGGATCCACAGTGTCCACAGTTAAATTCATTTACTGACAAAGATGTCTGATAAATAACCATCTATCTTAAAAAGGAGAGAAAGAACAGAATCAATAAAGTTTCTAATTATCTGTCTGTCCATCTGTCTATCCACCTGTCTGTTTACTTATCTGTCTGTAATCTATTTATCTTCGTATCTACCTGACCATCTAACATCCTTTCTATCTATATATCTATCTGTCTAAGTATCAGTCTATCTGTCTGACCATCTAATCTGTCTTTCTATCTTTTAATATGTACATATAAATAAGTATATTTCTGTTTTTATTCCAGAGCTGAATGCAAAGAATTCAACAGCTGTCATAATATTTGAGGGTTTTTCTTTTACCAATGTTTTTATTGTCTATTTTGATAATAATGCAAAGACACAAAACAGAACAAGGCACATCAATAAGTACAAGAAGGTATTTGACGAGATTTCAAATATGCAGGCATCAGTGGTCGATTTGCTGGTTTGGAAACTGACTGTTTCTCATCATGGCTTATAAGGAAAAGAAAAGAACTGTAATAAGGAGTGACAATCATCTCCATGCACAGAGGGACACAAAATGTACCCAAACAACAGAATGTTCCCGTATTTTCATAGTGTGGTTATTGATTTTAATAAGAAAAAAATAATATTTCTAAATTAAAGAATATAAACAAGAATAAAAACAGTAGAATACAAAGCTGTAATGAAATTGCCCCCCTCCAGAAATTCCATAAATGAGCCCCAAATCTTTGCGTAAGTGTTAAATTTCCCTTTGATAACAAATGTGAGCCCCTCGAGGGCAAGGCACTGCAGTAGCCCCTCAACCCAGACTCACTTGCTCGGTCTGTGAACAAACTTCCACGACCGTGCAATTTTATGTTTAACTTCAAGAAGGCAAAATGTGACCATCTTCTTACTGCTGTTGCTACATCCAAAAATGCAAAGTTTAGGACATAATGGAAGTTGTTTGTTAATAAAGATGGATTTAGGTGTAATGATCTCAGAGACAGTGACACAGGGTTCCTTTCTGTAGACCACCTTTGACACGAGTATCCCGTGTATTCGGGTAAATGTAATGCAGTAATTCTGGAGTGAAGTATGCTCTCATCAACCATTTGTACTGGAGGAGTTTGAACTCTTTATTTATAGTTTGTACTTGACATTGGAAACAGATATCCTGCCACTCCTCTACGGTGATTTCTCCATTAAGGTCTGAACACGATGCTAATCTTTCATCCCCTGAAGATTCTGTTCCTGCTGCTATGATAATCTGATTAATCCAGCTGCTCTGTAATGGTTCAGGACTATTTTTTCTCAGGTTTTATTTGTTAGTTTTCTTATTTTATTTGTCAGAACTAAGAACTTTGTTAATTAACCCTCCTGATAGTTTAAATTTGCTCCTTCAGTCCAGGATGAGTCGTCAGCTCTCCTCAGTCCATCAGAGAAGAACGTGTTCAATAAAAGGAGCTAAATTACACAGAAGGAGCCACAGATTAAAGTGAAGCAGAAACACAAAGCCGTCATTGTGAGCCACACATGATCCTTCAGCCCAGGCCTGTGGTTGACCTTTGACCTCAAACAGTCCAGAGCGGTGACATCAGAAAACACCCGAGGGTCCCCACACTGTCACCCTGTCCCTCCTCGATAGGCTGAAACAGTCGGAGCCTGAAGACGTCTCAACTTGAGTTTATGCTTCAGTGATGTCGCTAAATAAATAACAGCATGTGGGAGATAGGGACTGATCCCACCTGGAGAGGCTAAGATTGACCTTCATTAATAAATAAAATAATATTTTCTTAATGTAGTCTAGGTAAGATGATATTTATGGACACTTCAATTAAATTTGATTTCCACAGTTTCTTTCAAATGCTGCCCCCTTTATGAATGCATTTCATGATACTTGGTGTTAAATATCAAATTAATATACAGTTAAATCATAGTTTAATTGTAAGCACAAAGATATTTAACTTAGAAAAACTCAAATTTCTCTGAAGATCCAAGCATATTTATACCATAATCTCAACATAAAAATATCATTTTCCAGTGACACAAAGTGAATTTGATTTGATTTCTAACCATCTTAAAAATGAACTCCTCAGAAAGATGAATAGGTTAATGCCAAAAGTTTAGGAAGAATACCAGATCTTAACTAAGTAACAAGAGATCTGCCACTTCAGAGTAACATCTTTAATTGTTTTACCCTCCACAGTTTGGGTCTCACCATCTTTTTTAAAGGGCTACAGCGCCACCACCTGTCAGTCAGACCTTCCTGCAACCTTAAACATCTCTGACAAAAGCTGCAAGGGACAGATTATAAACAAAGTAAAAAATGGTATTTGGATTTTTTTTTTTAATTAGAGAGTAAATTTAATACTTCATCATCAGCTGTAGCAAAGTTGTAGTACTGGAACATTTATTTATTTATTACATCTACATTGTAATACAAAGCAGTGTCCACAGGGGGGCAGCGTGTTACTACAATCTGGGTGTAGCATCCAAACCTTTAACAAGCACACTGAAATTATATATTTACATCTGTTAAATCTCACATCCATACAGAGCTGAGTTAGACTGATTGGCCTTGTTGTTGTTTTTTTTTTGTTTTTTTTTTAAATGTAATTGGACAGCCAATAAACTAATGAGAACATCTCATTGTATTTCCTCTAATTTAAGTGTAATGTCAGATACTGTCCATAGGGGGCAGTGTTTCACAACAATGACTTTTTGTAGAGGGGTCTAGAAGAGAGTTCCTCTGTCCCAGAGTCTATGGGATTTTTGAACAGCCATTTGGATAAAAACCTGAAATAAGATGCATGAGTAAGACATGCATACAAGATTATAAGATTTGATTCAACAAAATAAAGTGCATTTGATATTGACCAGCATTTTTAGTTTGAAGCATTACTGTGTGTTCAAGAAGATAGTTGCTAATGAACTGCTAATAAGGACTACAAATATGACCCGGGACGAAACCCTGATGCAATTTAAGCAGAATTTTAAGCAAGTTTTGTTTAGCCCTCCTCAGTTATTAGCAACCAAGGCTAAAGTCAAGTCAGAATCTAAAGGCACACTATATACATAATCACATCAAATAGCATCTTAAACAAGAGCTGAAGTAAAATAGATGGATAGATAGATAAATAGATAGATAGATACTACATTGAACCCCTTGTGGTTGCTGCTGCAAATCATTTTTTATTCCACAGATACTAATTTGTTTTTGTCGTACAACTGCGTTATTTCTGAAATATTTATTGACATTATTCAAGAACTCATTTAAAATGGTGTTTAAAATGAACGCCACTTACTCTGTTAATTTAGTGCTTAGTATGTTAGTTAATTTTGATAATTGTAAATATCTTCTATTCCTTGATCTATTTCTTATGCATGCTACTATCCCTGTACTTGCCCTGTACTGCTGCAATACCAGAATTTCCCCTTTGGGGATCAATAAAGGACTATCTTATCTTAATACCATGCTACCCAGCTACACACGTTCACAATGAATTAAATCAGTTAACTAATGAAAGGAAAGACGAAAATGTATTTATAACCCCCATTCACTAATTTCTTAAACTTGATTTTTTTTTTTTTATCTGCCCTTTAGTGTTTTTAACATGTCGCTTTTTAATAACTCTTGTATTTCCGTTTTGAAAATATCAACATCCACAAGGAGAAAACACTTAATTTAAAGTAGATGACATTCCAGACTTCGAGAATTCCTTGAACGCACCAGTTAGCGCTTTTATCACTGTGGGTGTTTGGATTTCTGTGCTTTTCTTGTGACCGTGAATGCGGCGGAGCGCTCTGATTGGCTGCCGCTCTGGGCCAAACAGAGTTCAGCGCCGCACGCTCGCTCCCCGTGTCAGAAGAAACCTGAGCGGAGAAGAAGGAGCAGGAGAGACCGCGGGGTGAAAAAAGGAGACCTTCAGGTGTAATTCAGCAGGACACAGGCTCTGCTGACTGAAAGGAGGATTTAAATTAAATTCTGTAACAGGTTTCTACTCCACGGCGCGGGAAAAGGAAGGGCCTCGTGTCTCTGCGCAAGTGCATCTCTAGCTTAGCCGTTAGCCTAGCCTGTTAGCTTAGCAGGACACCCACTCAGCCGTGTCCGTCCGTGCGGGACTTCACCTCCGGGAGCGGGATACTCACCTGGAGCTGCACCCAGACTTTGTCTTAGACCTGCAGCTGCACGCCCTGGAACATACATCCGCTTTTGCACGTGCATTCTCCATAACAAGGCTCCAGAACACGTCCTGCAAAACAAGGAAGTCTGAATGAACTTTGCTGCTAGCCTAGCTGCTCTGGTTCATTGTGTTGCAGCTGAAGGTTTGTGCAGCTGTTTCTGCAGAGATCAGCTGAGAAAGCATCTCTGATCACAGTGAATACTTCGATCCACATCTACCAGAAAACAGCCTGGTAGTTTGTTTTTCTGTTCGTCTGACTGATAACCAAACGTGTCCAAGATGATTCCGGATAAAGCGCCCAAAGAAAACGTCTTCTATGGGTCTGAAGAGTTGAAGAAAGAGGCTCACATCCCCAGCTTTGAGAAATACAAAGAGCTCTACCTGAAGTCCATAGAAAACCCTGATGGTAAGTCCTCAGTAACATCTTGTTAAGATGAAAGGTACACTTGTAAACTATTATTTAAGTTCAAGTTAAATTTAAATAATCTGTGAAAAAAGGTCAAAACTCACCAAGAATGAAGTAATTTAATTTATGTTCCATTCAAAATCTGGTTTGCATGGAGAATCTGCCTTTAATGCCATGTTACAGTCCACAATTAAAGGCTGTCTCTCTTTACAGAGCAGTAAGACTGCTTTGATCAATTCAGTTTTTATTTATATTTATTTATATTTTTGTTTATGTGTCTTTTTTTATGTTCTTTTCAAACTGCTACTGGAATCTTAATTTCCCTGAAGGAGTTTCCAGAGGGATTAATAAAGTTCTTTCAAATCTAATCTAATTTCATTCGCGATGTTTATTGAATTACTAATAAAAGAAAGCAATACAGAAAAGTAGGGATGCACGATATTGAATTTTTGCCGATATCCGATATGCTGGTATTTTTTAATTAATTATCACAGATACCGATATTTCTGGTCAAGAGCACAAACTCTGTATGTAACAAAAATTGACTTGTTTCTTTCAGTGTTCCAGTATATTTTTGTGAGGAACAAATGTAAAACAAGAAAAACAGCATTTAACTCTTGGAAAAATGAAACCCTTGATTTATAAATGTACCCATGCATTGATGAGAAGGTCCATCAGTATTGTACATTTGTGTAATTTGCTGATATTTCAGCCGATATGTGTGGCTGATATATCATATAAATATCTGCAAAATTTTCCAAATTGGCCGATACCAATATATAACTGATATTATTTGTGGATCCTTACAAAAAAGCAGAAATAAGACATGAAAATAGGTGCAGAATGAAGAATAATCTTATATGCTCTGCCCCTTTTTATTATACACTAATTAACAATGTACTTAAAATACAAAACTTTAATTACTGGGCACTACATATTTTTTCTTATAACACACCTTTCATTATTGATTTCTGTGTGATACTAACTTTACTTAAATGCATCTGCTCCTGTCGTGCTGATATATGCCCTGCTGTATATGTCCAACATTATGGCTGTAATATCAGCATAAAATTAAATGATCATCCCTGCATGTCTTCATTTCATAATCAGTGTCATTTGTTAGAGGATGAAATTTAGTTTTACTTGAGTTTTTTTAATCTGCTTCTAGTGTCACCATGAGAGGAATGGGTCCATTTTAGTAAAGTACAGACTTTGTACTTTACTAAAATGTTCACAGAAAATATAGGTGTTAAAAATCAGCAAAAATACAAAACCCTTTATCCCTGTTCTTGATTATTCTGTCAGAAATGCTTTCAGAAGGTTTGAGGAGTAAAACTTCCAGTAGCTTCAGTCTCATAAAGATAATCTGTAACTGCAGAAACATATTTTTTGGTTATTTCCTGGTAATAAGGAAGCACTGCCACTGCGTCCCACTGCCCATAACGTCACAGACAGAGAAGGCGGGAGAATAAATCTGCACGGCTATTGTTTATCAAACAGGTCACGTCCTGGAGAAGTGTTTCAGTTCACAATAAAACTCCTCAGAGAGCCGATCAGACAGGTTTGTGCTGCAGACCTGGAACTGTTACTGCAGAGATTTATCAGACAGACTCGCAGATTTTAGGTCATTGAGATTTACAGTATGTTAATCATAAACAGCAAACAGAGCTTCACAAGTTCCATAGAAGGGAATATGTGATCATACGAGAGGGACAGGTAATAAGTGACCTGCAGCAGTTTAAGAGAAAAGCTGTTAAATCAGGATTTTGGCAGAACATCAGTGGCTCTCACTTTTCCTCAGTGACCCTCGTACTGTTCTTAAGATGGGCGTTAACAAGAAAAGAAAGGTTTGTTTCAAAATATATTCTATATTCTGACTGTTTTATTAATAAAATTACAACAAACAGGCCCCAAAACCATCAAAATACTTAATTTAAAGTGTCTTTGAGTTTGTAATCATGATATTAATTAGCTTGTGCTAGAGCTGGGCGATGAATCCAGTTTTAATTTCAAATACTTCAATTATAAAAAAAATGAATGACTGAGATTAATATGTTACTGTGCCAAAGGATATGCTGCTTTTTCCAGTTATCATAATCAGCATATGCTAGGGCTGCTCGATTTAGCCAGAATGTTGATCCAAAGATGCTTCCCTACTCCTGTTATCCTGCAGAGTTCTGGGGAGACATCGCCAAAGACTTCTTCTGGAAGACCAAACACTCGGGTCAGTTCCTCGACTACAACTTTGACGTGACCAAAGGAGAGATATTTATCAAATGCATGGAGGGAGCCACCACCAACATCTGCTACAACCTGCTCGACCGCAACGTCCACGAGAAGAAACTGGGTGACAAAGTGGCCTTCTACTGGTCAGTATGAAGCTTTAAATGTGTGTCGATGAAGTTTGTGGCAACATCAGAAGTTTGACTTCACTTCAACAAATCAACACTTTCTTAGTAACAACTACATCAGGAGTAGAGCTCTGAATCTGTTGTTTTATTTGTAGTCAAAACTAAAGGTAAACTCGTGCGCACATTGTTGAAATTGCATAAAAGTGGTCGTGTTAAGAAAGGGATGGACGACATGGCCTAAAAATAAAATTCCCATTTTTTGACAACACTTGATTTACAATTTTAATTGATTTTTTTTCTTCTCAAAGGAAAAAAAAAATCCTGGTGACACAAAAATGACCTGAGTCGGATTCGCCTTTATGTTGTCGAAATGTATTCCCAAAGCAAACAGAATTTCCCTCTTAAAGTTAAATTGTATGCCATAAAGTGTTGAATATGTTAATATCTAGTATTATGTAAAAAACAAATAAGTCTAAACATATTCAAATCCTGACAGGGCCAACCATCATAAAAACTGCAATTTTTCAGTGTTTATATTTTCAGACATTACAACAACTTATTACTGGAGTAAGTCAAGAAAAAATCTAATTTTTTAATATTTAAGGTATGAAAATGTTAGAAGTGTTCTGTGCAGACCCTCCTCTGCTTTCTGTCTGATTGTTTCAGACAAAAACATGATTTTAACATCTTAAGGAGTTGCCAACAAGACCGGAGAAATGTCAGTATGTGTGAATTGGAGATAACCATGCGGAGCTCGCCTTTTCTTTCTTCAAAGACGTGACTTAGTTTTAAGATTAACCTATCTTCCCACCTCTACGTGAGCCATGATTCCTGAGCTTGAGAGTTGTTTCTGGTTTTAAAGTTGTTCCCTGTGTTGGTCTGTTTCCTCAGTTTGAGTTGTTTTATGATTCTGCAGTCACGCCTCTCCTGATTGCTTGACTTTATCTGTTTCATCAAATCGAGTTCCTCCTTTTCTGTTTTAACATCAACACCTTTATTTGTTTCTCCATCCGAGTCTCCAGCGAGCCAAAGTTCAGGGTGAAGTTAAATTAGTTTTCAGGAGAGAGCAGGCCTTGATTTAATTACTGAGGAAAAGGAGACGCTCAGAGTGTGAAAGGACGGAGGAAAGAGGAGACGAGGGAATGAATGGATGTTTGTGGGAAAGAGAGAAAGACAAAGGAGAGAGGATGTAGCTGCTCCTTTCATTCGATCTGCTGCTGTTCAGTTATTGTGCCCGTCACACTCACGAGCATGAGCCAGAGAGGACACCGGGTGAACTCTTCGGTTAACAGCATCGCTACCTTAAACACTTTCTCTGATTAAGAGGACACAGACAAAAATACCAGATCACATCCAACTATTAACAGTTTTTTTCATGTTTATCTGACATCTACTATAATGCTTCTGTCTCGCTTTTTAATGTAGTTTTAGTTATAGTCCTGCCAAAAATACCTTTTAGTTTTAGCCGTAATATAGTTATCTGACTTGTTTTAATTTTAGTCTAGTTTTAGTGCAGGGCTGAAAGATTATTGTTTTCGGATATAAACAACAATTTTAGACTACGCAATCATGTGATCGCCTAAGCTGCATTTTTTATTTAAGCACTCCTGACTGACCCAGGATCTGTGGTGTCAAATATTTTACACATACTGTTTTACAAATGTGCATTTACAGCTGGTAAGCAGGTCAACGACACAAAGCCTCTGTTTAAGAGCAGAAGTCGGAGTGTCCCTTAAATAATGAAAACAGATTATTAGTCATCAATATTAGATGATGAATAAGGTGTTACGTGCTATTGATTGTTGATTTCCTTACTGTTGTCTAAACTGTAAACACAGTGGATATTAGACTGAAGCTTGATTTGAGGAAAATCGTGAATCGCAATATCTGCCAGAAAAATCACAGTTAGATCTTTTCCTGAAATCGTTCGGCCCTAATTGACCGGCTTGTGAAAGGGGGGAGGGAGAGAGTAAGGGGGGACGCTGCAGACTGGCCTCAGGCTCCACCAAACCAGCACCCCAGATTCAAGATGTTTTCACCAAGGATTTGGCAGGTTACTGGTCCTGTTTGGGCCACGAGAACTTTTCCTCTTTCACCTTTTTACCCATAATGGACACATTCCTGCTCACATTTCTTACATTTCATAGCTCTGCCTCTTTCCTTGGGCAGACTCTCTTTATAAAAACACAAAAGCCTGTCCTCTCTGTCTGCAGCATCACTTCTTATATCATCGTACTCTCCTCTCTCTCACGCTTTTCTCCCTCCTCTGTCTTTGTGTGGCTCGCCTGCGGTCGCTGATGGGCCCTGATGTGAGCGGGTTAAAGCCACACGGGGCCCGTTAAAGATAGGTCGTCCAGGGTGAGGCGAGGAAAACTGGAAAGTTAGACTGTGTCTGTTTTTGTTTTGGTTCAACAGAATTAACTTTAATCTTCAGGAAAGTCTCTGAAAGGTCTGAGAAGTTCAGCTGAGTCCAAATTAAGGAACGAAAAAAAAGTTTTATAACGGGTTTGATCCATTTATTTCATAACTGTCTCCATCACTTTGTGGGTAGTCCTAAAAATACTGTAACAAACTAAAGAGATGAAGAGAGAAGTTCATCAGCACAGAACTAAAAATTGAACCTGAAATATCTGAGTAATTCACAGATTATCAAACTTTTTCCCTTTTTAGTTTTCTGCTAATCAGCGCCGATGATTTTTTTTGTTTTGTTTCAGAAAATATTAAACTAAGAAGAAGCTGAAGAAGTAAATTTCTGCTTCAGTTTTTCCTCGTCAACTTCTTTATTCCTCTGATTGTTGCTCTTACGTCACCGTTTCTGAGTGATTTATTAGGTACAGTACAGTTAAGATTGTAAGTATTGCAGATTAGTTTCTTCAAATGTGGCATTGGTTCTTGATGAAGTGAATCCTTTTTTTAAACCTGCTCCCTTTTTATGTGCAGGCGCTGTTTTACTTTCATTGTTTATTCAAAGACGCGACAGCAGCCGGTAAAGCTCTGGCTGACCTTATTTTAAGATTAATTATCCTGTTATCATTCTCTAACTGCCTCTGAATGATCAGATTGTTTAACCAAAGTCTAAAATAAGCCTGAAGGAGGGAAAACATTTACATGGTCACACTTTCAGATAGATTTGTTCAAGTGTTTTGGTCACTTTAGGTGTTTAGTGAAGAAATCTCCTCTTTAAGATTGATCTTCACACATCGTCACACCTGTTTTTATATGTGAAGTATCAAACGGAGCTTCTGCAGATCCTTCAAAAGTCTTGAAAGGCTCTGTGATTGGCTGGTGCCCAGTTCAACTACCCTGAGAGAGATAAGCAGAACAGATGAAGGATGGATGGACATCCTGAAGATCCAAGTTTTTATTTTTCTCCTTCAGTTTCAGTCCCTTCTTGTCTTAAGATTTGTTTTTGTGACTCGCAGCTTTTCTCCATTTAGACTGTGGATAGAGAAATAAATCAGAAGAGGGAATGACATGTGGGCAAGGAGCCACGGGTTGGAGGACTATAGCAGACTAAACATGGGGCACAACTTAACTGCTTGGCCAAGAGTGGGCAACCGGTGACCCAGGAACCTTATGCGGCCCCGCTAATCCCTCAATGCGGTCCGCCAGTGACTCTGACATTTCTCAAAGTTTATACAGATGAAAAAAGCGGCAAAATCTGCCTTGAAAACGTAAAAATATGGATGCACAATACTGGAGTTTTGCTGATATCCCACATGCCAGTATTTTTAACTCATTATTGCTGACACCAGTATTTTTTTTGGACAAACTATGCAGTCTTTACCTAACTAAAATTAGTTGTTCCCGATTCTGTGACACTCATTTGCCATGGAAACAGATGTTAAAAAAGGAAAACATCATGTTACTCTCTTTATGATACTGTTGGTGTCTTAATGTGGACATTAAATGAAAAGGTGAGGCATTTTGGTACATTAATGCATTTGACACAGGGGACATACTGTATCAGCTGTACATATCTGCAGGATTTTTAATATATCCAGATACACATATTTAACTTTTTAAGCCATTGTCTGCTTATACCGATGATATCATGCATCCCTATTAAAATAATAGAAATATTTTCAAGAAAACTGAACTATAGTTGGCTGTTGCTGTTTGCTGTGATGCTGTAAAAGGCTTTTGTAAAAGTAAGAATAGAATTTAAAGTAAAATATAACTTGATATCTAGTGAATGCTGTGTAACTTGCAATGAAAAGGTTGCTTTTAATTCTGTTTTTTCTCAGTCAATTAAGTAATACTGAGTACACCGAGATTCAATATATAAGGGTTGATGTAAGACCTTTAAGCTATTTATTTGTGCCTTATTAAATTGTTATTATAAATGAATAAGTGAAAGTATCTTGCGTTGCTAGAATCAGGTCCTCTGGCTTTGAGGACAAAATATTGTGGCCCCCATGTGAAGCAAAGTTGCCAAACACGACTGTTGGTCATCTTAGCTCCAGTTTTGGTTTTTTTGTTCTGATCTTATTTACAGTATAACAAGTTTTAGTGTTCTTATAGTACACAGACTATGACTAAAAACAATGCTGGCACTCTTATATTAAAGCCTGAGGATGTTCGAAGCAGCTAAAATGACACCATCATTATTATTATTAACAGAGCAGTTCGAGCTCTGCCCTCCATCTCTGTTTATTATGTCCATATTTTTCACGTCTTTTACTCATTCTTCATTTTTAACCCTCGACCATGTTGGTTCATTTTTAGAAATGTCCTTGGACAAAGGAACTGTGTCACAGATCTCCCTGTTCCCTTTTTAGCCCCCAGTGTTGAAAACGGTTTTGCTGTTGAGTATTAATAGATGTTTATGACCAGAGCGCTCAGTCCTGGATCTGTTTGTGTGTTTGGATCTGTATATGAGCCGTTATCACTCCTGACATTTCCAGCTTTGATAGCCGGGCAAAGTTACACGTCTGTGACCTTGTCTCAGTTTTCTGTGTACACTTGTTGCACCAGGATTAAATTATTAACACAAGTCAGTGACAGGACGATATATTTGTCACGTGAAGCATCAACAAAGTCACACACGCTGATTCTTTGTTATAGTTCATTAATTATTGTTTTTAGTTATTAGGCAGTGAAGTGGCTAAATGTTTGCAGCAATGTAGTCCAATAAGCACAGGTTCATGCAGGGAAGGCAGAGCAGAGGAAAGAGAGAGTTACAACAACTCCGTAGACGCCAATGGGCAAATTATTGGACAGCAGTGGCAGTTTATGGGAGCCTCAATAGTTCCAAACAATGTGACCGAGACAATAGGATTCCTATGGGGAAGGTTTGTTTCTCGAATTTATTGAAGGTCAGTTGACAGGTAGGAAGCTAAAGTTGACATTTTAATGATGACCATTTTACAAGCACATTTAAATCAAATTAACAATGTAATTTAGAGCACGATAGCTCATCAGTTTTAAACAAAATACCAGTTTTAATGTGGTCAGTGGTCTGCTTCTTGTTACATCTTACCTCGTCTATGAATACTCCTTTGCATTAGGCCTGTGTGATTAATCTGGAAACAACAGGAGGGAGTAAAATGTTTTTTAAGAAATTGCGTAAGCCATTGTTTTATTGCTTCATTTTAATTGAATATAAGAAAGGATGGAAAAGTAGTCAACTAGTAAAAATAACACAATGCCGTTGGCTGGTTTCTCTCCTGTCCTCCACTTTGATATTTCATACTTCATAGACAGACTTTCCTACATGTTTTAATTTAATTTAATAAAGCTTAGTAACAGCAAAGACCTTGTCCTTGAAACATCTGAACACATTTTCTTTCTCAGGAGGATCACACAGATCACAATGTTAGCTAATTAAGAACATAAGTAAAGCCGGCTAGTTTATGGTCCACATTCTTCCTTTTCAGAGGAAATTTCAGCATTTTTTAAAAGTATTATCGCAATAAAAATGTTTCTACACAAGTGCATAGAATATGGGTCACGTTTGAATTTATCTATATTAATATATGAATGTAAAAAATGGAAAATATTGGCAAGTAATTACCAGAAATCATGGCTAAGCAGTTCATTTAAATGACCTGCCAAGCTTGTTTGGGACTATTCGGCTGCTACATGAACCACGTGACCCTATCTGACCCTCGATGATGTTTCTCTTTCCACAGCTCTTAGTGAAGGCAGCCTTAAAGGGACAGTTCAGTATTTTTGAGGTTGTATGAGATACTTGACAAAAGTCTGTGAACTGACTGAAAGGGCTCCAAACAAAGGATGGGAAATCAATACCAGTTGAGAAGCACGTCTGGCAAATTAATAACTTCACGCTCTCATTAGAGGCGGTCAGCAAAGATGATAGTCACTTTATTCCAGACTCAAGATCCATATCATCAAAATATAAAAGTATGAATATTGATAATAAAATAAAGTAAACTAAAATACATAGAGACCTCTTCTCCAGTGTTTCCAGTAACAAGAGAAATATCTAGTGTCACTTAGATGATAACAAAGAGGTCAAAAATTATGGCAGACTAGGCAGACAAAGTTGTGGCTTAATTTCTGACAGAAAGATGTCAGTGCGCATCTTAAGCGGCAACACCAGAAATACGCAGGAGGATTTATCCATGCAACATGGCATTTAATATCAGGAGTGTCATGAGTTTGAGATTGCTGCCAAAAATACACGAATCTAGGCTAACTTTTGCCCAGACAGAATTAATCAGAAATGGATAAGGGAATTGCAGTATCGTTAGTGACAATGGTATCAGTAAATCGTATCAGTTCCCACCCTTTCTCCCAACAGCGCTGAACCTCCAGGAGAGTGAGCCAAGTGCGGCACAGTCATTTTGCATAATTGCGAGTTTTACCTAAAAAATGAGCCACAAAACTTTGTTGGGTCCAATGTATGATTTGGTGATTGAAATCGAGTAAGTTATTTTTCCTCCAGGTGGTCTGTATGTTTGGCACTATTTTACGACGTGGTTACTGTCTGTGTTCTTCCGCCTGTGGGCACTGATTCAGCTAATCTGCTGTTTCGCTTTATGGACTCGGGAGGACACGACCGCCGAGGAAACGAACACTGAAACAAATATAAATGATTTTGACTCAAGTGACAATGATGTTCCTCTTATTGTGGATGCACAGGATTTACCCTGATAAACTGTAGTAACAGAAGATTAAAGTATTCAGTGGACAGTTGGCATGAAAAACTATCAGTTACTAAGTTCTAAGAAATCATATTTTCAAGATGAATAATTATCCTGCAGACTATCACAGCTTTTCACAGTCACACAGGACAATAGTCATGCCATAAATATGTAAGTATATAAGATGATTTATTCTATCTGCAGCTGACATTACCATTAATTGACATATTTTAGAGGATAATGTGTTTATTGTTTTGAGTCTGTTAATCAGAGCAGAAATTGGCAACTTTGGTGATAATGGGGGCCAAATCAGTGTAACCCACACTGTCAGAGGGCCACATGAGAAACTGGAGAACACTCATATTTTATTATTCATATTTACTTAATTTAATTAAAGAAATAATTAGAGCTTTTAATTAAATAAAATCATATTTTAGTGATGTACTGAAAGAAGGACTTTATTTATTGATTTATGGAATTCAAACCAATTCAATGTAAAAATTAAACATTTACAATTCTTCTGATTAGTATTGTACGTACAGGTCTATAAAATTACACAAATACAGAAGTTGATGCATATACAGGATAAAAGACAAGACGTCAGTCACATCCCTGATCTTGAAAAGAACTAAATGTTATCCAATAGCTATTATTATTGAAATTGTTTTATTAATGGCAGATTATAATGTTTATCATTTGTTTATCTGAAATAATACTGTGTTTGTTATTGTAATTTGCAGAGTTTTAACAAGTTATCAAAGTAATTTTTAAAATAACTTTGCCTCTCTAAGACACACTAGCTATAGCCGATTAATATTTTCATTAAAAATGCCCTTATTTATCCCGGCTCTGTCATGTTTCTGGCATTAAAGTTTTGTTTGTGTGGAGGTTTGACCTGGTTTGCTCTTATCAGAGCTGATTAGTCATGAGTTTACTAACTGGTGGGGAAATTTCCACTCTGTGGCAAACTGAAGATAGGTCTTCTAAAATCCAGACTATTATCAGTTTAATAACTGTTTTTATAAATGGACTACGTGCTTCCACCTTGTCTTATCTCTGAAGAGAGAAGCATTGATAACCCTGATGTTAAATATTGTTTATTTAGTGCAGGGATGGTAAACTTTGGTCACTAAGAGGGCACATTAGTATCATCCTCATTGCCAGAGGGTCAAATTTTTCACAGTTGGAATAAAATACAAGGAAAATATTTATAAAGCCTTCATAGGAAGTTACTTTATCAACATCTTTATAAACTTAAACTGAAATGCAATTAGCAATATGCTATCTAATGAGCTAAACACAGAAATCAAGCCACCTATCAGCTCGTTGCTCCTCTGTGATGTTTTCTGTCTAAATGCTTCATGTTTGTGGTCGTCACCATGGTAATGTTTGTTGTGCTCCCTGCTTTTGATGTTTTGCTTCCTTATTGGTTATTGTTCTGCTCCATGTGTGCTCGGCTGTGAGAGCTCTCCTCTAACATCATCTCTGAACGCAAGTCTAATGTTTAAAGAGAGATGTGAGAAGGTAAAACCTGCTTGAGACAATCTTTAGGACCACCATATGATCTGACCTTTGCTGACTGGTCTTAATGGGGATTTGTGAGCAAAAATTGGGCCAATTATCTTATAGTGTTCCCCTGCTGATTCTCCTATACTACTGGTCCCTATCTCTTGAACCACAGCCCAGTTTGATGTACTGTATAGTCACAGAACAGCCTTCGTGGAGGGGGCGATGACAGCGGTGATAAACAAACACGTGTGCGGAGTATAACTCACCGTAACGCAGGATCAGAGGGAGTCACTTGTTGACATGGTAACTGATTAAACTGCTACACCTTTTGCGTGTGTAGGAAAATGCCATAAAACAGCACTCATATGGTTCTGATGGTGTTGTTTCACTCATTTGTCATCAGTCTGAGCTGATCTGATGTTCGTGTGATTACCGATGAGCATTGTTGTAGCGCTCTTTTGTTCCTCGACTGTTACTCACATCAGGCAGAGTCAAACATATTCACAACTACGCCCAAAGCACAAAAGCACAGGTGGAAAAGTGCATGAGCACAAGGTTTAACAGTGAGCTTATCTCAGGCCTTACTTATTAACTCATCACAGAAAGAGCCGGAGTGTTCTGTCTCCACAGTCGAGCTACACAGGCAGATATTTGAGGATCCGTTATTCAAAAAAACAGAATTAAATTTATTGAAGCTCTGTGTGTTCAGGCAGCAGTAACTTAGGCATGCCGTAACAGTTTTGTACACCTGTTAAGAATTTTGCTTTTTAAACTCTTTATGAACTGTGAACATAGTTCAGATAAATCAGATGAACCTCATAGAAAGAGCTAATCTAAAAATGTCCCTAAGATCCGACATAAAGCTAGCTTAACTTTAACAAGACTTCAGAGATCTGCCCTTAGTGTTTTGGACATAAACAGACAACCTTCTTTTTTTTTTGGTGTGTCCTTTCGCTCTTCACTAAAGTGTATTTTTCACCATCTAGAAGTTTATTAAACTTAAACAATAAAATTGGTAGACACTGCTTGGTTAGGATATTTGTGGTGTCTTTGGCATCATGTTTTTGTGTTACCTGCATAGGGACTGCGGATGTAAATTAGCACTGACGCTATAATCCGGCATATGTACATCTATTGTTTTCTGAGTAGATGTTCATTAATGTGCACTGTCCCTATTAAATGATGAATAAATAAATAAATATGGGTCCAAGAGGTGTTCTTGTCATACCTGACATGATGCAGAGTCCTTCCAGATGTTAAATCAGAACTACAAACGTACTGAAAGGGCTGAAATTGACAAAAAGCTGCATCATTCATTAACTGATGGCTCTTCCATTGGCTGATTGAAGGTGTTAATTTGATATATGCAATATTTTAGGGTAAATTAATCAGGTAATGGTGACATTTTACTTATTTAATTATTTATGCTTTTTTTGAAGAGCTGTTATGGTATAATTAAATACCTGAATTTATCCTGATTATTTTTTTATAACACATTTGTTTTAATTTTGAAGTTTGAACACAACACACAATAAATCCCAATAACCCCAATGATCACAGTATAGCAAAACAGAAATAAATAGCAGGCATATCTGTGACTTCAGAACACGACACACATAGTAAAAGGGATAATGATAATTAAACAAAAATAATTACAATAATATTAATAAAATATAATAATAATAATGATAATAATAATAATGCATACAATAAGAGCTTAAGAAGTTGCTCATGTGTCAGTCTGTAGCCATATTTTTGTTTTTATTTTTATTTATTTATTATTTATTTAGATCATTATTTATTTTAATACGCAGGTTGTTTTCAGTTTTTTAATTTCGATATCCTGCATTCTTTTTTGCCTGTTTTCTACTGTTCAGTGCTACTGAAATCTTAATTTTCCAAGAGATTAATACATTTCTGTCTAATCTTATCTTATCTAATGTGTTAGTAGTTAACTTGTTCATTATTCTTCAGAGTTATCAAATGAATTAAAATGTGCACAGATTATTGTCGAAGCTCTGGTTTCTTTGTCTTCGTTCGACCCTGGTTGCTCTTTTATGGCACCGTCATGTTTACATAGTTTTGAAGGCACTGGAAATTGTTTGCACGCGCATCAGATCGGAGGTGTGTATTTCCTGGTACAATCACACCGGCTCTGCGTCGGGAGCTGGTTTGAGCCTTGGATCCTCACAGCGGTGGTGTCATGGATTCTGTGAATGCAGCTCCCCTCTGCTGTCACTGCCAAGTGGGTCACTGAGACCTTCCTGCTATGCGAGCTCCCTCCTACCAACAACACACCCAGACGCACAGAGTTTACTGGAAAACACAGATACAGTACGTGCTATTGAGAAACTCCTCTGGCACCCACAGTGTTGGCTGTTCGAGGATGTTTTTGGATCATTTTCAAACCTCAGATCCAGAATGGCTTCGACTTTCCCCTCAGTGCAGGAGAGTTTTACGCTCTTGTTTGGATATTTCATTTTCAGCTGCGTATCAGAGGAAAGTGACCGTGTTTGTGTTGTTTCTGATCTGATTCTGCAGCAGGAGAGCTCGAGCTGGAAAACAGTTTGTACAGAACACACCATATGACATTAATTTCACTACAGACTGTTCCTCAGAGGGACGAAGTGAAGCAACATTCATGTTCTTTTTGTGCTGAGCTCTCACTGCGTCAGTGGGTTACAACACTCACCCCCGAAAGTTACTCAGACAGGGTTATTCATCATTTAATGAACAGACAGCAGGGAACATGAGGAAGAGCTTTATCACTCCTACATAGGGATGGGAAGCAAAAATCAGTTCCTGTTAAGAATTGATAACAACCTGAAGGAGTCATGGTTGTTTATATTCCTTTATAAATACCGTCCACTAAGTTCTCACTCTGTCAGCAGAAACAACAACAGAGGCGAGGATATATGGTGCCTTCCCTTTACTTTGGAAGAAACAGGAATAACGTCACATCCATCCCTCTCACTAGGCGAAGAAGGAGTAACAGGAAGACAAAGGACAGGAAGGAGCAGTAGCCAGCCTGTAGCCTTATATTTATTTTTATTTATATTTTTGTTTACATCTTTGTTTTTATATATCTCTTTATCTGTTATACTAAACTGCAACTGGAATCCTAATTTTCCAAAGGGATTAATAAAGTTCTATCTAATCTAATCTTATCTAATCTCTACCCTACCTTACACCACATGCTCTAGCCTGACAACAATAGAAAAAAATGGCAGAATACGGTGTCCTGTTCCTGCTGCAGGAGCTCCTGAGCTTGTTTTGGCTTTCAATGTAAAATCTTCTGCCTCTCCACGACCACGGAGAATGGCGTACACATGTTGTCATGTTTGTTTAGTTTGTACTGTCTTCTTCTGCTTATCTGTGCTCGAGTTGCGTTGCAGCAGCCTAAGCAGAGAAGCCCAGACTTCCCTCTCCCCGGCCACCTCGTCCAGCTCTTCCCAGGGCCAAGCCTGGCCAGCTGAGAGACACAGGGGCCGTTTACACGACAACGAAAACAGCTGAAAATGGAAAGTTTTTATTTGCATTTGCGCTCTCTGTTTATACAAGAATGGTGCCCAGAGTGCCTGAATCTGCAAGTTCTTGAAACCGGGGTCCAAGCATTTGCAGTATTCTTTCTGATAAAGGTAGTACATGCACCTAGGAACAACAAAATGACCGAGCAACATGTGCTGCTAACTGTGCTCAACAAAAATATCCAGACAGATTTTTGTTGTCCAGACAAAAAACTCCTGCGTCTTCGTGTGTCCACTCGCCATTGTTGTTTCTGAAAAGTTCGTCTTCACCGGGAAGCGTTTGTGCGCAGACGCATGTTGTAAAACTGCTGTTTCGCTATAAACCTACATCACCAAGTACTAGCCTGGCATGCACACTACTGCGTATTCAGTCGTTCTTGCGGATCTGTGTGAACGTGGAGCACTTCTGAAAACACAAAAGAAAGACCTTTCTGTTTCTGGCTGACAACGTTGTTGTGTAAACGGACCCATAGTCCCTCCAGCGTGTCCTGGATCTTCCCTGAGGTCTCCTCCCGGTGGGACGTGTCCTGAACACCTCACCAGGGAGGCGTCCTGATTAGATGCCTTAGCCACCTCATCTTGCCTTACTCCGAGCCCCTCCTGGATGACCGAGCTTCTCACTCTCTAAGGGAGAGCCCGGACACCCTGCGGAGGAAACTCATTTTGGCTGCTTGTACTTTCAATCACTACCCACAGCTCGCGACCATAGGTGAGGGTAGGACCGAAGATTGAGCAGTAAGTTGAGAGCTTTGCCTTTAGGCTCAGCTCCCCCTTCACCACGACAGACCTGTGCAGAGTCTTCATCGCTGCTGACGCCGCACCGATCCGCCTGTCGATCTCTCGCTCCACCCTTCCCTCATTCGTAAACAAGACCCTGAGGAACTCCTCCACTCGGGGCAGGAGCTCATCCCCGACCCGGAGAGGGTACTCCACCTTTAGACTCAGATTTATTTTATCTGTTTGCATTTTTGTTGCCATGTGGACAGGGCCGTAAACGTGTCCCAGTTAGCTGTTAATGTAGCTGAACATCGTCCAACTTCTGAGATCACCTAGACCAACAATCATGGCAGACAGGAGGCAGAAGTGGTTGATATCGTGTCTTCATTTAACACAAAAAGATGCCAACTGCACAGCGCCCAGTGTCTGTGATTGATGTGAAAACACCAGCAGCCTGCTGAAACACTCATCAGTGCAGCACAGCGTTTGATATCAGGAGATTATGTGTTGACAGTGTTGGTGAATCCACCCTGCAGAGAACTCACTGAAGACTCCTTCTTATCTCCCTCTTTGGTGACTTTATCGTGCTGTGATCTGCAGCCTCAAATTTCCTCTCTTGTTCTCCTCAACCAGCTCAGTGAGACCTAAAGTTTTACTGACCTGCCCACACTGTGGCAGATATAAAGCTGCAAACATGGATGGTGCAATTGGCTGAGAACAATGTGCCTCTGTTCAGGGCGTGCTGAATCCTGTATCTGTTACAGAGTGAAGATCGTATGTCAGCTTTTATTTATCTCTGATGGAAGGCATACATTTGATCCTTGCTCTTCTGCAGACTTCAGAAGTTCAGCTAGTGTAGTTTAGCTTTAATGCAAAGATTATCCCTCTGGTGTGACTAGAACTTTCTTATACTCTGTTCACTGTTATTTTCCCCATATTTGTTTCATTTCCCTCGCAGCACCGTCTTAATGCACCCTCATGCTCTTTCTCTTTTTTACTGCCATTTTATTTATGTTGTCGTGCATCATCCTGTACCTGAACACTTTCCTGCAGGTACACTCAGAAATATGTTTTTTCTACTGTGACCTTGTTCTGCTTCACATGATAAGAACAAGCATTTCCCAACTCAAAAAGAAAACACTTAACAGATAGGGATTCATCAGAATCAAAACTGGCTGTATTCAAAACTGCATACTGTACTCACAGGTCGTACTTATTTTGCCAAAATGTAGTGTGAGGTATGCAAACATTTATTAAACAGCAGTACACCAAAATATCCAGATGTCGTACTACTTTGGGAAAACTCTGCAGCATCAGACCAGGCTACCTTGTGTACGTCTTCCCAAAATCCAGTCCACAGTCCCCTTTCAAGAATAAAATCTTTCCATGCCCCCACAACAACAACAACCAGTACCTGCTTAAAGGGTGAAGTGAAGATCTTTATCACATCCAGACATGTAAATACTAATTTCTTCATTAGGTATAAGTTTGCAAACAACAAACTCATTAGATAAATTATGAGTATTCTGTCCCCATCTTAAAAAGACACAACAGCTACAATATATAAATCTCTTTCAAGACCCAAATCTAAGATTTAAAGGAGCACTCCAACGTGTTTGTTGTTTTTGTGTCTTGCCTCACTCCTGAGTCCATGACAAGCAGATAGACATCATGTTTTAAAATGTGTGTCCATTAACAAGGAAGAGATGGACAAAGCTCACCCACTGCTAATTAGCTTAGCTCAAACACTGGGAGTCAATGGGTAGCGCTAGCCTGCCTCTGCCCACAGTCATCACATAAACTCCTCAGCGACTCTAAACGGTCCTGTGTGCTTGTTGTGGCTTGGTTTTTAATCCTTTATGTTACATTATCTTTTACTATCATCATATTATCTTCTTCTACTCCTAAACAGAGGCTTTGTTTTATTGACAGCTGTCTTTTTTAATCTATTATTAGATTTTATTTTATTTTATCTATTTATTTTTTATTTTCGCATGTGTAAATATAGAGTTATTTTCTTCCTCTATTCCCTTTTTTTGCTCCTCTCTTTACCTCACCGCCAGAGTCCAATAAACTAATGTTATTATTATTATTTTGTTGTTACTCTTTCCCGTGGACTTAGAAAAAAAAAAAAAAAAAAAATGGAGGAAAAATTATACGAATATGGTTGATATTGAGAAGATCTACAAGTCTGCCACAATCCTGTACACTTTGGGTGTTATTTGTATGTATTTATTTATTTTGTTTTTTCTCCCTTTCAGTTCAGTTCAGTTTAGAAAACTTAATTTATCCCATAAGGGCAATTCATTTGTAGCTTTCCAGCGTACATTCAAGCATACAGTCAGTCAACAACATAAATAAATAATCAATAAATCTGTCAAGGAAACATATTTAAGCATGGGACAGAGGGAGATGTCTAACATTATAAGTAGCTTATGTATACAATCATAAAGCAAGATAAAACAAGATAAGATAAAAGATAAAAGCAAGTGAGGTAAAAACAAGACGATGTTAAAACTATAAAAACGGTCATAAAAACAGACAGGAAATAAATAATGTCCTCTAAATAAAAGTCATTAACATGGGTGTAGTCTGTGTTTAGGAGCTTTCCTGCTTAGTCTTATACGTTTCCGTGGTTTATGTTTTATCAGTAAATGGAGTTTTTTTTACTCTGTGGCAAATTAAAAATAAACATCATGTTAAAAATAAATAATACCAGCCCTAATGCAGCCCTGCAGCACAGCTCTGCCGCCTCCTTCCTGTTCGTCCGTCATGTTTTGTGCCGACTGTGATGCTGAGAGACGAGCTGGACGTCCCGCTCCTAAAGACCGGTCTGTAATTTAATAATCGAAGGAGGCAGAGCTGTGTCTGCTGTTCATTTCTCTGTCACACAGACTTTTCTTCAAAGGTCTCACTGCTCCTCTGCGAGTCCGCACGAAGGCCGACCTCGACCTTAAATGAAGCTTTAGCAGCGTGCACTTCCCCAAATGCTCGATGATTTATCTGTTGTAAAAAAAGAGGAAAGTTGAGTCACAACTCAACTGAAGTTTCACCAGTTGTCTAGTTTTTGTCAATGAAATCTGCTGTAAATTTAGTCGACTAAAATATGAAGTGTAAAGGGTAAGGCATTTTTTATGTTTCCTCGAATTTCTGAAGTCATGTTTTACACTTGGATAAAATCAAACATCTAATAACCCTTTATTGAATGTTAGTAAAGTCTGAATGTATAAATGAACAGAAACAAATTGAACTTTTGTGTGAAATGCAGTCACCTTTATTTAGGCTACCTGGCAGAGCATCTCAGTTACAACACCAGAACTGACAACAAACAGTGAACCTGCTCTACATGAATATATCAATTCATAAAGAGAGGAGCTCTGATTGGATCGCTCCACAACTTATCCCACCACCACCAAGCTAAGGCAGCTGTGATTGGATGTCCCTCTGAACTCATCCAACCTTTCCACACAACCAAAGTAGCTGTGATTGGATATATTCCTAACTTGTCTCTACTTTCTACATGACCAAATTAGGTCTGATTGGATTAAGTCTCTGTCAAACATTTTAGTCTAGTTTTTATTTGTTGATGAAAATGTCAGTTAATTTAGTTTGAGTTTTTGTCCATGTGCACTTGTTTTCATTAGTTACCTGTCTAGTTTTTGTCAGGGGAAAAAAGGTTGTTGATGAAAACTGTTTTTTGTTTTTCTTCTTTCTCCATTTAATTGTTTAAACTTTTACTCGTCCGTATTTTCCCTTCCTTTCTTGCCTTGTTTTGTAAATCTCACCCTGTCCCACCAATAAAGTATTAAAAGAGAAAAACACATTGTGCTTAAGAAAAACCTTTCCCTCAATGACGTTGTTGTTTGTTTCTCTGTGGATTTCAGGGAGGGCAACGAGCCCGGGGACGAGCTGACGGTGACGTACAGGGAGCTGCTGGAGAGAGTCTGTCAGTTTGCAAACGTCCTGAAGTCTCAGGGTAAGAACACACCATCTTCATTAAAGTGCAGATGTGTTTGGGAATAATAAACACATTTACTCCAGTCTCACAGAGCATCTGGCTCTTCCTCTGCTGTACTGTTGCTCCTCTAATGTCTTCATCGTTCCTTCGTCGTGTGCAGGAGTGAAGAAGGGCGACCGAGTGTCCATCTACATGCCCATGGTGGTGGAGCTGGTCATCGCCATGCTGGCCTGCGTCCGCATTGGAGCCGTTCACTCCATAGTGGTGAGTCTGAAGCACACTGTGTGCTGAAGAAAGGATGCATTAAGGGTAATTTAAATTAGGAAAACTGAATTAATGCTCTTTTCTTGTTGTTTCCAGTTTGCAGGTTTCTCTGCCGAGTCTCTGTGTGAGAGGATCATGGACTCTCAGTGCTCTCTGCTCATCACAGCAGGTCAGTTTCTCAATAAAGTACAAAATCATAACAATAATCAGAAAGCACTCCGAGAGCACGAACCTCCGCCAAGGTAGCTCACATACTGCTGTTACATCTATAAACAATAGTTTCCTGATAAAGTTACCATCAAAATATGATTCATGACCCTGAAAACCCACTCCTAGCACTCTGAATCATTATTAGTTAGACAGTTACTGAGCAAAAACGATTGTTCGCTAATGGCAGTTATCTGGACCACCACCAAGATCTGATTATTTTTAAGTTGGGCCATTACCAACATCTCCTGAAAATTTCAGCAAAATCCGTCAAGTAGTTTTTGTGTAATTTTGCTGACAAACAAACAAACAAACTCCGGCAAAAACATAACCTTGGAAGAGGTAATCAGGGGTTTTTCTGTTGGTTTGTACAGTATCAATTAGGGCTGCTTGATAATTGCAATAATCATAATACAGATTATTTTGATAAATCAATCAGTCAATCAGACTTTATGTGTAAAGCACTTTTCATACAACATATGAAGCACAAAGTGTTTTACATACACAGAGAACAAATAGAAGAGATTATGAGTAAAATAAACTTAAACAGTGGTGTTATAACACCCATCTGAGCACTAATGTGTTTCAGTGAAGACAAACTTTTCAGTTATATTCACTAAGGACTCGGATATTACAAATGTGTCTCCGCTGGTCAGAGTATTGCATCAGTAAATCCACATTTTGTTGGATAAACTGAGCACAGTTGGCTTGGTAATGTTGTTGTTGTTGTTCCCAGGTGCGCGCGCAACCTTTACCTGAAAGAGTACTGCGCATGCACCGTGTGTCACCATTTTCCCTGACAGCGCTGATTCCTGTTTAGACACAGATGACAACGTTTTCAAAACTTTTCACTCTTGTGTCAAAAGTTTATGGATTCAGGCACTCCAGGCACCGTTCTTGTGTAAGCAGAAGGGGCAAACGCAACGACAACTCTCCGTTTTCGTTCGTTTTGTTGTCCTGTAAACAGGGCCATAGTCCCTCCAGCGTGTCCTGGGTCTTCCCCGAGGTCTCCTATCGGTGGGATGTTTCTTTAAATAAAATTAAAAGACAACGAACACACAGTTACTCAGGAGACTAGTAGTCTTCCTGAAGGATCTCTGCAGAGTTTTGGGGCCTCCGGTGACAGGAAACAGGCCCTGCTGGCTCTGGTGGGGGACGCAGAGCCGAAACCACTCATCAGTGTTATTAGCTGGATTAAAGTCTGGACATATAAACCTGTTAATCCAGCGGGTTAATGGCCTGTTCCCCGAGCCCACGCTCACCCCTCTCATTCACAGGAGTCCTGTAAGAGGATCATGGACTCTTTAGCTCGGGGCGTTTCGTGCTGACAGACTGGATACTCAGACTTTTATGATCCTGTAAAGAAAGTAACGAGGGTGCGTGAGGACTGGAACTGAAGCTGAGACTTCTTTGACCCTCGATTACAGGATATAATTTAATAAACCCACTCTACTGCTCATTAAATTACAGGCTTTATCCCTGCTGTGAGCTGTAAAGCCTCACATGTTGAGTATTTATGAGAATTTGATTGGCTGCATGGTCATGTCCGAGTGCCACTTGTCAAGAGAGTTTCGTCCTCAGAGTGGGCCGCAGAGGTCCAAGTATTTCCTTGAAGCTCCTTTCCAGCTTGTTATTACCCACTCTCTCTCCTTAGCTCTGTTCCCTGCCCTGTCTTTAAACTATAATAACAGGATGCTTTTCCCTCTTTCTGTGAGAAATTAAAACAACAAGTGTTACCTCTGATTGTCTGCTGCCAGCTGGAGGCCACAGGCTGAGCTAAGATACAAACCCCAATTCTAATGAAGTTTGGACGTAAAACATAAGTAAACCAAAAACAAAATACAATGATTTGTAAATATTTGTCTACATATATTCATACATGTGATTGTTTTTTTCAAATATTCACATATTTTGAACGTTTTATAATCAGAGCAAAGCTCCAAAGAAGGCATCAGTGATGGTGTGGGGGTGTGTTAGTGCCCATGGCATGGGTAACCTGCACATTTATGAAGACGCCGTTAATGCTGAAGCATTCTGCATGTATATATCTTCAGAAAGCAATAAGATTTATCAGTTTGAACATTGAGTATCTTGTCTTTGTAGTTTTTTCAGTTGAATTAATTCAGTTTTTATTTGTTTTACACAATGTCCTAACTTCATTGGAATTGGAGTTGGTACTAAACAAATGCCCCGATTTTCTGTATATTATTAGATAATAAAACTTGAGGGTATTGCACTAGAAATATTATTATAGTTTTGTGCTAGAAAGTATTGCCATAATTGTTGCGTCAATATATTTTTGATATGTACAGTGCTTAATAAACTTATTAGACAACCTGTCATTAAATGAAAAAAACATGAATATGTTTATGTATATTAGAAAGAAAGTAAATCTTACAAAACTTTACAAGAAGTTTAGCTTTTTGTTATTTATTTGACATATATTTTAATCAGTCCTTATTTATTGTTTTTCATTGTACTTTAAGTGTTAAACACGTTGTGTATACTTGTACGTATTGCTGCTATTATCGTAATGAACTTTGTTGACTGTGCTGCTTCCTATCTTAACCAGGACTCTCTAGGAAAAAAGATTTTTAATCTATGAGTTTTTTAATTTGTTAGGTTAGATAAAATATAAATAAATACAAATCAGAAAAATGAGCTTTAACTGAGGACAATTAAAATCACAGAAGAAGCTGCCAAACTTGTTCTACTGTAATATTTCTGTGGTGTAGAAATGCAATCATCTGAATGTTTGTATCTGTAGATTTTCATCTCTTCCTGCCATTATATTAAATTAAGTTAAATTAAAAATCGATTATATTGTCTGACAGTGAAATAATGATCCCCTCTCCTCTTCTGTCCCTCCCTCTGTTTGTTTATCTGTTTGTTGCTCTAATTTGTTCAGATGGCTTCTATCGAGGAGATAAGCTGATCAACCTGAAGCTCTTAGCTGATGAAGCAATGCAGAAATGCAGAGACAAGTAAGCCGTCTGTACACTCGACCACACACAGAAACACAGCATCATGTGTTTTATTTAAAATGTTGTTTTAGAAGTTTTAAACCCACTGATGTGCATTTTATAGTTTTGCTTCTGATGCATCCATCACAGCTTCATTGGAGTATATTCATCAGCCAAATTAAAGTTGATTAAATAGGAAATACATGCATGAAAACACCAGAATCAGAGGCTTATTACTGCTTATTAAATGATTTTTCTGTCAGTTTTTTCCAGAGTAGATAAACATACATTGAAGTGAGACTTTGTCCACGTCCTTCCTCTGCAGGAGACATATGTTTGGACATTTCAAAAGCAGTGAAACATTAGTTATAATAATTCCTCTAATGCAGACTAAGCTTGTTTTCTTGATATGATGAAACAATAACACCCACAGCAGATATGAACTGAAGTAAAAGTAGATAGAATTAGATAGAATTGGATTATCTCTGCAGGTAAAGCCTCGTCTCTCAGCCCGTCATGTCTGATTGAATTAAAGAAACAAATCTGATTTACTGCAGTCTGAATGAAGACATTTTGTTTTTGTGGAGCCGTAAACCAGCATTCTGTTTGCTGACCAGCAGGGGGCGTCGCCTGTATCCTGTATTCTCACATGAAAGAGTTCATTATGAGTTTATTGTCTCAGTCTTGAGTTTTATTTAGTTTTCATTTCATCTTGATGTTCATTTAGTGAATTATTGTCTCAGAGTCGAATAAACCAGGAAACGAGGCTGAAGGTCAAGCTAACTCTGTTATTGTGGCCTTGATGGTTTTCTCCAGCAGTTTGGTCGCCATATATTTTGTTGCTGCTGTTCTGGAGAAAACCACCGGTGCTTAAGCAGACATGAAACTGTTCAAACTCTCACTCGGTACCTGATGAGAGCCGTTGTAGCTGTTTTAATCCTTTATTTTTGTGTGTTCTGTTGAGTCGAACTAAAGAGACTTGGTCTAATATATAGTAAAAAAAATAAACTAAGACACATGATATTTTCGGATCAATATTGGGATCGGTAGATATGAAATCTATTGACACCCAATAAATAACCATAGAAATTTATCTTATATTTCTAATATTTGCTCCAGTATTGACAGATTATACAAATGTACCATTTTGGTTTGCCTCATCATCTCTGAATGTCGACTTTTTAAAAATCTAAAGTATAATTCGTCAAAGAATAAAATGTTTTTCTCACCTTACATCTGTTTCTAACACAAATTGACTGTAACCATAAAAGGAGGAGGCTAATTTTGGTTAGATAAAGGCTTGTGCCTTTGACAAGAAATATCTAAATTGATATCAGTATTTGTGATAAAGATTTTGGAAATTTCTTCATTTCTGATGTCTGCAAAAATCTAATTTTGTGCATCCCTTGAATAGATCAAGACATTTTTTAGTCTATTTTAAAAATGTCAGATCAAATTAATACTAAAACTTATAAATTAGTCAACTGTTAATCGTATTTTAGGTGCTTTAAATGGAACATTTAACACAGAAGTAGATTTAAAGTCTGTTAAAATTAGAGCTTTGAGACGTGTATATCGATACATGAATAAATTACTATATAGCATGTTTAATTTTTATTTTTTTTAATTAATCCAATCAGAGCTCCTCTCTTTATGAATTGATATATTCATGTAGAGCAGGTTCACTGTTTGTTGTCAGTTCTGGTATTGTAACTGAGATGCTCTGCCAGGTAGCCTAAATAAAGGTGACTGCATTTCACACAAAAGTTCAACTTGTTTCTGTTCATTTATACATTCAGACTTTACTAGCATTCAATAAAAGGTTATTAGATGATTCATTTTATCCAAGTGTAAAACATGACTTCAGAAATTCAAGGAAACATAAAAAATGCCTTACACTTTACACTTCATATTTTAGTTGACTAAATTTACAGCAGATTTTATCGACAAAAACTGGACTAAAATTAAAACAATTTAGAAGACTAAATTATGACTAAAACTAGAAGATATTTAGGCAAAAGACTATAAAACTAAATTAAAAAGTGCTGTCAAAATTAACACTGTGCTCAACATGTTTTACTAATCCATCTGGGGAAGAGCCCACAGAAAGTGTTTGGGAACAGGCAGAACCCTTCAGTAGCATATCCAGAAAATCATTGGCTGATTGTTCTGTCAATCACATTCTTTACGGGCCAATCAGATAATGCAGGAGGCGGGTGTTACTGCTGCAGTGTGAGGCACCCACAGAGGGTTTTAACCACGAGGCCGTGGCTCTGTTTCCTTCATGTGCTTCTCTCTCTCTCTCTGCAGAGGTTTCCCCATGAAGAAGTGCATCATGCTGAAACATCTGTCAAAAGAAGCTGAAGATTCTTTGGGCTCTCACTCTCCCCCGGCCAAACGAGCCTGTCCTGATCTGCAGGTAAAACGAGTGAAAACACAAACGTTCTCCCAAAACCTCATGAGTCAACTTTTTTCTCTATTTGTCTTCATCCTGAAAACGTCCTTAATCTTCTGCTTCAGTTACCCCGGGACCCTGGTTTATTTTAATCTTTTTTTTTTTACTTTAATTTTCCTTTTTTTAAATAACCATTGTCCTGCATTAACTTCTCCTTCCTCCTCCTCCTCCTCCTCTTCCTCCTCCTCCTCCTCCTCCGTCCAGCAGGAGAAACAGACAGGCAGAGTAAAGAAAACACGTCCTGTTCCGCAGGTATTTTCATTCCCTCTTCCCTCCATTAAACCCTCATAACACCTTTAGTTTGGTTTGTTTTTCCAACGGGGAATTTCACCTGAAACAGAATTTCATTTTACTGCTGTCGGCTAAAAACATCACGTCAGATGTGAGGAAAAAAGCCAAACAATGGACTTGGTTTCACTTGAACTGCACACATATGTACGCAAGTGTTTTAAGATGAAAAACCTTTGAAACTGAATAAAATATTGTTGATTATTTTATGTTTTTACCGACAACAGCAGCTCAGTATTCCTGTTATTTTAGAGGGTTCAGATTAACATTTAATTATATTCAGGTAAGGGAGATTTCTATACATTGCACCTTCAACATTAATAAAATAATTAAGACATTTCAGGAAGTGAGAAAATTATGTTCAGATTAATCTTAAAAAGGAATTATTAGAATTTAGAATAGAAGCTTTTTTTGTCATTGTGTTAAATTCAGTGTATTTATACAACAAATGTAAGATACTACTCTGGACAGTGCTTAAAAGAAATATAAGAAAAATAGTAACAATATATAAGCAAATAGTAAATGTTGCTTAGTCTGCAACAAATCCCACACTCAGGCCAAAAGTTTAACCAAATAAATGTTATAAAATGTACTTCACTGTCCCTCTGAAGAGAAAGTTTTGCACCGGTAAGTGTTCTTGAATGTCAGTCCAACTGTCTGAAATCACAGGAATAAAATGTAAATTCTCAGTGAAGGTGGAATTTGTATTAACACTCTTTTTCTCTCTTGTGAAAACTCTTCTCTGTTTAACCTCTGACTACAATCTGGTTGGAGATGAGCATCGTGTGTGGACTGTGTGCACATTTTAAGCTGTTTGCTGTGTTTTTCTTACTAATGTTGATGCTAAAACTCTTCTTTCTTTTCCTTAACTTCACACCTAAAGACAACGGAGGAGTCAGTGTTCTGTTGTGGAGACTGAGTTTTTATTTAGGACGAGATTGAGAACATAAATAATCCCTAAGTGAAATTAGTTAAAAGGTTAATTTGCTGGATTACATCATGATTTATTCTAAATTATAAAAAAGTATAAAATCCTTCATTTGAAGTAAGATTGTTTTTTCTCACTCACAGCATCTCCTTATATTTTACGAAGCTAATTTAATGAATGCAGATTTCTTTTCAAAATCTTCCCTGATGGTACTAAAACAGATCACTGATTCCTCTTTTAAACAGTAATTTAAATAAAGTTTCGTCCTAGAGATGAGCTGCAGATTAGTCTGCCTTTTCTTGAGTGAATATCCAAGACCTTTTCAGGGATGGGAATCAAAAACCAAATCCAGTTAAGAATTGATATCAACTCTCTAAAGGAATCGAATATCATTAATTATTTTGCTGAACAATTCCCTTATCAGTTCTTTCCACTTTGTTTGCATGCCTTGTAAAATAAGGTTAACATGCTTTCTTCTGAGGAAGTCAGCAAAAACTGATAACAGAGAAATTAAAACTGAAATCATGGCAGACAAGAGAACCCATGTCTGCCATCTCCTCTTTGGCAGTTAAAAAACCCAAAGCATTCGTCTTCGTTGCTTCTGCTTTTGTTGGTTTGGGGAAAAAAAGATAATCAGCTGCTGCTTTTAAAAAAACAAACAAACAAAACAAAAGAAGATTTCACAATTTTCTTATTTTAATTTTAAAACAAAAAATACACCAATTATCTGGTTTTTGTTTTTTCTGTATTTCCGTTTTAGTTTTAAATCAGAAAAACAAAATAACCACACCGTTTATTTGTTTTTTCGATTTGGTTTTGAAACAGAATAACCAAAGAACGAACCATACACGGATTCAAGAGGCAGGAGTGGTCAAAGTTGTGGCTCAGTTTTTTGACAAAAGTACGCTTGCTGCTGGATGTTGGTGGGTGAAAACACCAGAAACTTGTAGAAGCATTAACGTTTGCTGCATGGTGTTAATCTGGAGTGGCATGTCTGACATTATTGAAGTCCTGTGTAGGGCCGTTGTTGTCCATCTAGGAAGTCCTCATGATTTGTTAAAGAATCAGCTCTATAAGCAGAATTGATCAAATCTTATCAATTCCCATCTCTAGACCATGTTCAGTTTGGATCTGAACCGGACTGTTTGGTGGAAATCAGGCGGATTTAGGATTGAAGAAGATCCGGGGCTTAGCCCAGATGAATGATGGATTTTTTTTAGCATGTGCAAAAGTTGGTGTGTTTTTTTTTTTTTTTTAATGATACGTCTTCTCAACTTTCAGATTCCGACCACCTTAAAGCAGTTGTTGTAGCAGTTGTACATTACATTAAGAAGATAGATTTGAGTGTTTCATATATATGTATACAGTCATCCTCAAATATATTCATACCCTTCTATTAAGAAAAGGCAAAATTCACAATAGTCACTCAAATAACTAGAAACTGAAAAAGTAGTAATAATAATTAAAAGTTGGCTTAATCATAATTTAATGAAATAAGACATTGCTTTTAAATTATGGTTGAAAGGAATAATAATAATTAAAAAAAATGTCCTGGACAAATTAGGGCACTTTGCTGATGAGCAGTGGGCCAAAACACCTGTCAACAGGTGCAGAAGCCTGACTGAGCTACAGAAAACACTTGACTGCAGTGGTTGCCTTAAAGGGTTGTTCAACAAAATATTAGTTTACAGGTTTATATGTTACATATTTCTGTTGAACCACAATTCAAAAGCAATGTCATGATTTTCATTAATTTTTTATTTATTATTTCTTTTGTCAGTTTCAACTAATGTCAGTGACAGCTACTTTATCCTTCTTTAATGGGAGGGTATGAATACATTTGAGGACTAAAAATGTTTTTTACTTGTTACTCAGTCACCCAGGGAGTATCAGCCTGTTATTCACTTTATTTTCATGCAGAGTAATGTCGAACACTTTTCAAATAAGATTCACAAACCTGAATCATCACACGTTTCATCACACCTGGTGTTGTCAATCTGTCGAGGTACTTTTTTTGTGTAAAATAAGTTCCTAATATCCATTTTTTACATCAGTCTTCTCATGCAAGCGGCTCAGGCAGGCGCAGTATGCAGACCACTTTACTTCCGAGAGTTTTTTTTTCCTCTCAAAAGTAAAATTCAGATTCAGGGCTTTTCAGAAAACATCTGGGGCTTGAGCCCAAGTAGCCACCCCCTAACCCCGCCCCTGTTGGAAAAGCAGATTTCTTTCTTTTTTTTAAGATTATTTTTTGGGCATTTTTGTGGCTTTATTGACAGGAGAGAGAGAGAGAGAGACAGTGGATAGGCTTGTGAAAGGGTGCGAGAGAGAGAGTAGGGGAGGACACTCTACAATCAGGTCACAGGCTGGATTCGAACCCAGCCCGGCAGAGGCATGAATACGGGTCACCCCTGGTTGTTCTGAACGTCGTGGAGATGGAGAGTGATCGAGTGAATGAGTGATCCCCTCTTTGTTTCGTCTCCCGAGGTAGTAACAGAGGACTGTGCTGGAGACAGGAGTGCTGTGAGTGAGTGAATCGGCACAGATAACAGCCTTTTCTGAATTAATGTGAATGACCGGAGGTGCAGATATTTTGCATACAGGCACTGTGAATCAGGCTAATGGCAGACTGTGGCTCAGTTTAACACAGTCTGTCACTAACAGCACAACATCCAGAGCCTGTGTGTGTGATTTTAAGACAGGCTGGAAACGACAATCTCAGGAGTGCCGTGTGTATGAAGGGTTAATCCAAAAAAATGTGTAAGCCGACTTTTTACACACACAAAGTCCCAAAGAATCAATAAAGATCAATAGGCAGAATCAATGTGAGCACTGGTGTCAATAAAATCTCATCAACACCCATCCCTACTCTCGTCCCACATCCCTTTTTTAATATCTGTTTTTTTAAAATTTCTCTGCACATAAATATGAAAGTTTGTGACATTTTGGTTGCCTTTTTAGCAGGATATTGATTCAAATGTGATCTCTGCTCCACTTTATCAAGGAAAACAGCACCGTAGGGATGTTTTTCTGTTTCAGTGATGTGAAAAATCAGAGCAGGGTTGATTTATGGTTTTATGGCACAAGAAGTAAATTGAGATTGATCGGTAAATGGTTCCTTCACTGTTAGACAGACTGAGCACTTAAAGTGATTGGAATTCACAATTTATTGAAGTTATAAATCTTTTTAACAGTTTGTGATTTATCTGCCCTTTACATGAGCCATGTCCCCTCTCTTAGGTAAGTGTTTGTTTGGGTTTTTAGGTTTTTCTGTCTAATTCAGGGGTGTCCAAACTGTTTTCACCAAGGGCCACATATGCAAAAATGTACGGATGACTGAGAGACTTTGATATAAACACACAGTTAGTAAAACAGATTCATTGTAGAAATAGTTTTCTTCTCTCTTTTATCTCAGACATCTATTTTTTACATACCTTGACATGTTTTTTTTTTTTTTTCCCAAATTCTGGGATGGAAGATATTATCGGCACAATATCAGCATCAGCAGATATCAACATTTCTGCTAATGCTTACAGCTGGTATTTTGGCCATACATATGAGCCTTATATGTCACATATATTGGCTGTTATAACCACAGAATGTATGAATGTAGCACAAAGCTTCCCCCTGTTACTGATGCATGTTTACATTTTAAAACAATTGTGTCTTCTGTTAGAAAATAAAATATTGTTTTCCTTCATCAACATCAGTTTCTAACACAAATTTGCTGTAACAATGAGAGGAACAGGTCTATTTAAGAAAAGAAGATACCTCGCACTCCTGGCAAAAAATATCAGCATTTCAGATATCAGCAAAAATCCAGTATCGTGCATCCACAATAAAAATGACAACCAATATCACAACTCTCCATGACTGTCCTAACGAGGAAAACAGTCTGATTCATCTGATTTCAGGAGCTCTGGTCAGCCCTGAAGGCCTCTGTTGGCCCCTCTGTGCAGAACAGAGTCGATGCTGACTTTTTAACCTCGGCTCTCAAACTCAAAACAAGATCAAACTGCACAAAACTGCCAAACTTGTAAATCAGACCTCAAAACAAAGAAGATAGCAAATTAGGATGATTCGTGCTTCTTATAAACGCTGTGATCTGTTTGATATTCATCAGTCAATCACATGCTTTGAGCTCTAATTAGAGACCGTTTCCTTTTTGGAGCTCGATTTGGGCCAATTAAAAAATACAGCGTGGTATTGGCTGCAAGGATTTGAGCTGGAGGCGGAAACTGGCCGGTCAAGTCCTGATTGAAACATACTGGGAAGTTGGTTTGGTGGCTCGGGAGACGCAGGTTGACCTCCTGGGGCACTGCCCCCGTTGACAGAGGTTGGCGTCCCTTGCATCAGGGCCCTTAAACTTCAGACCTATGGATGAAGCAGGGTTAACGTCACTGGTGATGCAGATAAGTCGTCAGAAATGATAAATGCCGACCCAGCATGTGCTCCTGACCCGGGACATAGTTTGGACTCCCTTTTCACTAAACATTTATGATCCCCCGACATTATACTTTGGTTTTATTCTTTTATAAAACAAACTTTAAACGACCTGCTCTGATTTTTTGAAGATGTAAAAGTTACAACAGTCATGAACACGTTTGTAACTTTTCTAAACACTCTTTGTCACCTTGTTCGCTGTGATCTATGGAAGCCCTGAGCAGACATACAGACACCAGAATTTAATCCCTGATAGGAAAACACTAAAAATCTTATTCGAATGATTCCTGATCTGATACCACAGCAACAACATTAAGTCTTGTACATGTTTTGAGCTACAAAAAATTACATTTATTCCCTGCACATTGTTGAAATCATAAAATATGCTTTGCCAAGTTGTTGTCTGTACTAATATTTTAGCTTTTTAGGGAATTATCTGCTAACACCAATAATATCATCCATCCTCGGTGTGACTGTATGTCCTCTTAGAGCTTCCGTAGTAGAAGTAGTAACACTCACTTGTTTCTTTTCTCCTCACGAGTTTGTCAAACTAACGTTTTTCACTCTAATGTGTGTTTTTGATCGTAGAGACTGAATTTTGAAGTTGACGTTGATAAAAGAGACTTTGTGTGATCTCTCTCGTCTGTCTTCGTGTTTGTGTGCACGTCTGCATCCTTGATCGTAGGTACCCTGGAACCCCGACGTGGACTTGTGTTGGCACACTCTGGTCCGTGGAGCTTCGGACGAGTGTGAGCCTGAGTGGTGCGAGTCCGAAGATCCGCTCTTCATCCTCTACACCAGCGGGTCCACCGGCAAACCAAAGGTGAGGCGAGGAGGGCGGACAAAAAAACTTAGAGGGGCATGGCAAATATGCTACTCAGTAAGGTTTTAAAAAAGGTTAAAAGAACTAGTCGGCAAAATGGTGCATTTTCCACCGCAAAAACAAACACTGAATATTTGATTTAAAGGTATGATCTCTGTGATCCTGATTTTTGGCGCCCCCTGTTGACAGAAAACAAAGTGTATAGTCACCTTTAAAGAGCCTGCATCATGCTCTTTGGAGTTTATATATTATGTATATTTAAGGACTGCAGAGTCATTGACAACATGATGCCAAGCAGTGCTAAACTGGAGAATTATCACCAATCAGAGCGGACTGGACCCACGTGGGCATGCAGGAGCTCTAACAGAGTGTCCTAGACAGCGAGAATAGACGTGGATCAGTAGTATTAAGCATATTGAAACTGTATTTTTTAATATAAATGATTGCGAACATACTTAAGCAGATAAGAAAAATAAATATTTGAACCAAGAGGCAAAATATAGGCTGCTTAAAGCTTCAGTAAACTGTTTATATCTGGAGCAAGCTGATTGATAAAGAGGGATAAATATGAGCTTAATTATAAAACCCTTTATAGGAAAAGAACAAATCTGGACCATTCAAGTCTTGCTGATGCACCTTGGCCAAAGTGTTTCATTAAAATCAGAGCAAACTCAAGACCTACCTTTTTAGTCTGGCTTTTAGCTGATTTTATTTATTATTACTATTATTTCATCTTATTCAGTTATTTATTTTAATCCACTTAATCTCTTTAGTTCTCCATTTCAGTTCAGATTAATTGCTTCTGAATTTTATTCTCTGTTAATCAATTTTCTTTTTTATTGTCCTACTTTAGCAGATTTACTACAATTTTGGTGTTTGGCTATCTCATTTTACCGTATTATTATTATCATAATGTTTTTTATTTATTTATGTTCGTATGTAAGTATTTTTTTCCCCTGTCGTATTTGTATCTAATTTCTTCTGATTTTTTCTTGTCATTGTCTTAGCTTCTGTTTCCTCTTTTGTGTCATGTTCTTCACTTTATGCATTAAATTAGCTTTCAGCCTGCCTGATGTAGAAAAAAAGTTTAGGGTAACCAGCCGTCAGCAGCTGTTTTCCCTTTCATGTTTTTTTATTGCGTTTCTTTATTTTTAATTCAAGGTAACGTTTCCTCAGTCCTCTAATTCTGTTTCCTCTTAATGTCTTTGTGTGTGCTGTATGTGGATCATGAAGGTGGGAAGGGTCTTGTATTTTCATTGTTTTCAATTTTGTAGTTTTTATTTTATTTATAGCACTTTGTGCTACAAGATTTTGTATGAAAGTGCCAATACCAATAAAGTTTGGTTGACTGAACTCCACAGTTTCTCAGTTGGGGATGAAAAATAAGACTTATTGATCCACTGACCTTCCTGTCATCCACCAGGGAGTCCTCCACACGGTCAGCGGCTACATGCTCTACACGGCCACCACCTTCAAACTGGTCTTTGACCACCAGCCTGATGACGTCTACTGGTGTACGGCGGACATCGGCTGGATCACCGGACACTCGTACATCACGTACGGACCTCTGGCTAACGGAGCCACCAGCGTCCTCGTGAGTACTAGTGATCCTTTTAACAGCACTTTTTAATTTAGTTTTAGTTACAGACTTTGGCCTAAATTTCTTTTAGTTTTAGTCATAATTTAGTCATCTAAATTGTTTTAATGTCAGTCTAGTTTTAGTTGATGAAATTTCACAACATTTTAGTCGATGAAATCTACTGTAAATTTAGTCGACTAAAATATGAAGTGTAAAGGGTAAGGCATTTTTTATGTTTCCTTAAATTTCTGAAGTCATGTTTTACACTTGGATAAAATCAAACATCTAATAACCCTTTACTGAATGCTAGTAAAGTCTGAATGTATTAATGAACAGAAACAAATTGAACTTTTGTGTGAAATACAGTCACCTTTATTTTTTTCTCCCTTTCAGTTCAGTTCAGTTTAGAAAACTTAATTTATCCCATAAGGGCAATTCATTTGTAGCTTTCCAGCGTACATTCAAGCATACAGTCAGTCAACAACAAAAATAAATAATCATAAATCTGTCAAGGAAACATATTTAAGCATGGGACAGAGGGAGATGTCTGAACATTATAAGTAGCTTATGTATACCAATCATAAAGCAAGATAAAACAAGATAAGATAAAAGATAAAAGCAAGTGAGGTAAAAACAAGACGATGTTAAAACTATAAAAACGGTCATAAAAACAGACAGGAAATAAATAATGTCCTCTAAATAAAAGTCATTAACATGGGTGTAGTCTGTGTTTAGGAGCTTTCCTGCTTAGTCTTATACGTTTGTGTGATTTATGTTTTATCAGTAAATGGAGTTTTTTTTACTCTGTGGCAAATTAAAAATAAACATCATGTTAAAAATAAATAATACCAGCCCTAATGCAGCCCTGCAGCACAGCTCTGCCGCCTCCTTCCTGTTTGTCCGTCATGTTTTTGTGTCGACTGTGATGCTGAGAGACGAGCTGGACGTCCCGCTCCTAAAGACTGGTCTGTAATTTAATAATCGAAGGAGGCAGAGCTGTGTCTGCTGTTCATTTCTCTGTCACACAGACTTTTCTTCAAAGGTCTCACTGCTCCTCTGTGAGTCCGCACGAAGGCCGACCTCGACCTTAAATGAGGCTTTAGCAGCGTGCACTTCCCCAAATGCTCGATGATTTATCTGTTGTAAAAAAAGAGGAAAGTTGAGTCACAACTCAACTGAAGTTTCACCAGTTGTCTAGTTTTTGTCGATGAAATCTGCTGTAAATTTAGTCGACTAAAATATGAAGTGTAAAGGGTAAGGCATTTTTTATGTTTCCTCGAATTTCTGAAGTCATGTTTTACACTTGGATAAAATCAAACATCTAATAACCCTTTACTGAATGCTAGTAAAGTCTGAATGTATAAATGAACAGAAACAAATTGAACTTTTGTGATAAATGCAGTCACCTGTATTTAGGCTACCTGGCAGAGCATCTCAGTTACAATACCAGAACTGACAACAAACAGTGAACCTGCTCTACATGAATATATCAATTCATAAAGAGAGGAGCTCTGATTGGATCGCTCAACAACTTATCCCACCACCACCAAGCTAAGGCAGCTGTGATTGGATGTCCCTCTGAGCTCATCCAACCTTTCCACACAACCAAAGTAGCTGTGATTGGATATATTCCTAACTTGTCCCTACTTTCTACATGACCAAATTAGGTCTGATTGGATTAAGTCTCTGTCAAACATTTTAGTCAAGTTTTTATTTGTTGATGAAAATGTCAGTTAATTTAGTTTGAGTTTTTGTCCATGTGCACTTGTTTTTATTAGTTACTGTCTAGTTTTTGTCAGGAGGAAAGGTTGTTGAAGAAAACTATGACAAAAATAATAAGTCAACAGAATTAACACTGGTGAGTACACGGATTATACTGTTGTAGATAAACTGGTCTTTCTATAGCTTCATCGTGGTGGATTTTGTGTTTCAGTTCGAGGGTCTGCCCACATACCCTGATGTCGGCCGTATGTGGGAGATCGTGGACAAATACCAAGTGACGAAGTTCTACACCGCTCCGACCGCCATCAGGCTGCTGATGAAGTTCGGCAGTGAACCCGTGCAGAAGTGAGTCAAACATAACACTGCGGTTTCATTTTTTTATATAACTTTATTTTTATGAAAGAATATGAACATTTTTATACATACACAAAAAAAGGTCATTATTTATCATTGCTCTCTGCAGGTATAAGCGCTCTTCTCTGAAAGTTTTGGGGACGGTGGGAGAGCCGATCAACCCCGAGGCCTGGCAGTGGTATTACACTGTCGTCGGAGAGAAGAGGTGTCCCATCGTCGACACCTTCTGGCAGACGGAAACTGTGAGTTATGTTTGGGGTTTTTTTTGCCGTAATATTTTTATGGAAGTTTATAACCACAAAAAATACAGCCTTATCAGAAATCATATTTCACTTTCATATTAAATGGATAAACAGCAAAATAACAACTAAACAGAATGAACAGAGCTTCTCTAAATCAAACAAGGCTGTTCATTTTGAAACAAAAAAAGAGATCAAAGTTAGTTGGTGTATATCAAAACAAAAAGAAAGTCTATTTCTACATGGGTTTTGGGACTGCGGTGTTTGGTTGGTTTTTAAGAATCAAAGAAGGGTTTCCAAGTTTTTTTAAATCCTTGTTTGGCTTTCTGGATGTTTCGTTATTTTATCTAACGGGAGGGTCGACAGCATCTGATTTTACCAATGAGTGGCACTGGGTCTGTTAATATCTTTCCAGTTTTGTGCATTACATTTTTTGCAGTAAACAGACTATGGTCAATAAATTAGAATTATTTTTAGTGTAACAGTGGTTTTCTGGATATATTGCATCTTGTTTTAAACTTAAAGCTTTTTCTTCATGTTCACACGATGCACAGATTTTTTTGTTTCAACTGAGAAAATAAACTAAAACATGTCAATCTGCTTCATCTTAATGGGCTGATATCAGAGTTAAGGCTGTGCCGCCCCCTGCTGGACAGGTACTTTACCTACACCTGGTGACATAAACTCATTTTCTCACTGAACTTTTTGTTCTTTCAGAATCAGAATGCCTTTTATTGTCATCATACAAAATGTACAATGAGATTGAAGAGCTTTTCCTTTTTCAGTGCAGTAGATAGTTACGTGGAAAAAAACAGAAGTATAAAATAGTTATAAGTATAAAAATGTTTTAAAAGTATAGGTACAAAATATATACAAGATAAAATCCTACAGGACAGTGCAATTGGGAAACTATATATACAAAAATAAGATAGAAAGGATGAACAATAAGAATAAAAATAAAAATAAATATTCCTCTGTATATATGGAAATGTATTGCACAGGAAAGCTGAATATTTACTGAAAACTTGAAGTGCACATGGTGATTAATACGTGCAGATGATTATATATCGCATATGATTTCAGGGAGGACACGTGTTAACTCCTCTACCTGCAGCCACGCCGATGAAACCAGGATCTGCTGTGAGTACATACATCACACTCTTGACTCAGTTTGTGTTACTCTTCTGTCCACTGAAGTGCTTTTTACATGTTATAAAACTTGAAAATGTAGATTGTATTCAGACAGTTCGATTCAGACTGTGGTTCACAGACATGTGACATGAAAAAAAGAGGTGTTAAAAGGCAGTCCGATATATGAAGACAGAAAATATTGAATATTAAACATGATTTAAGCAACAATCAAGTTTCTTTACTAAAAAAATATAATTTCTCCTTTTCTTTCTCCAGACGTTCCCCTTCTTTGGAGTGGTACCTGCCATCTTGAATGAGTCTGGAGAGGAGCTGGAGGGGCCCAGTGAAGGATACCTGGTTAGTCTTCTCCTCGACTCCATCTTTGCCAAGCTTGTTTTACTCACACAACCTTTTGGAATTTCCCCCTGTGGGACTAATAAAGGAATATCTAATCTAATCTAAGGTTGCACAACAGCACGCACACAGCTTCTTTAGCAGGACTCCTCCGTGCAGTAATCCTCTGCTGGTGGAGCAAGTAATGTCAAATATTAGAAGAACTGTGCAAATGATACAAGCACCGAATTTTTGCAGTTATTCTGAAGGAACCTTTTCTCAAATCTGCCTGATTGGTCACTTGGAAAACCACGTTGTCCCACAATGGGGCCTCCAGGTGTCCGAAGATTGAGTCGTGAAGAGATGGGAACTGAAAACCAACTCCAATTGAGAATCGATAACAAATCCCCTTATGAATTCATATCATTAGACCTAAATTATGAAGAGATACTCTGACTGATTGCCATACTAATTTCATTGTATTTAGATACAATGACAATAAAGAGATTCTGATTCTGATTTTGCTTATTAATTCTTTCCACTTTTCTCTACATGCTTTGCGAGTTAAGATCATCACGCTCTCATCGGAGACAGTCAGCAGAAATGATAACGAAGAAGTCAAAAATCATGTCAGTCAGAGGAAACGGTGAAAACTTGCAGAATCATTAATCTTTGCTGCACATGAGGAATGTTGTGTTTGACTTTGTTGCCGCTGAAAAAACCTACAGGCCACACAGAAGATTGCTGAAGGAATTGTTAATGGCATTGATATCGTTAAAATCGTATCAGTTCCCGTCCCTCATCAAGCAGCCGCTCTGTGAGCTCCTGCACGCTCTGCTCCTGTTTACCTGCTGATTTCTGAGCAGGTGAGTTGGTTTTAGCGCTGCTCGGTCTTTGTGCTGTGAAAAAACCTCAGCCGAGTAGACTATTGGGCTAACAAGACAACTGTTAATTTCTCACAGAAAACAGTGAGTGCAGACGCTCTTCAGGCAAATGCTCTTAAAAACTCCAAGCAGAGCAGAGCTGGTTGAAAATTTTCCTTCAAAGGGAACAAGAGCTCACACTTTGATTGGTTTGCTCTGTGTTATGCCAAAAAACGCACTCATTGATAATAAATGCACATCATCGGTCCTCCTTGGCTTTGGGGCTTTAATTTGCGTTGTCAAAATAGCGAGATATGGACCAACAAACCCCAAACTGAAGTACAGTTTTAGGCTTTTAGGGAGAAAAAATCAAGCTTCAGTACAACATTCACTATGTTTACAGTAACATTTACAATCATAACAGAAAATTACATCATACCATCAAATATTAAAAGCTATTACTAAGGCAAGGATGAAAACTAAAGGTAACAACTGCCTCCAAATGTTTTTATTAACAAGAAACATGCATGTAGACTCTTTAAAGGCCTTGACCAACGACAGTTATTACAACTGAAGAACTAAAGAGCATCTTTGACTGTCTGAACTGAAAAAATGTAGAGAAAAAAGTTAAATAAAATGAAAAAAAACCTCAATGTTACACAAGTGGTAATAAGAAAAACAAAATTCAACTGTTATAATAAAGGAAAAAAGCCAGCCATGCCAAACCAGCATTTTGACCTCTGTTGGTTTTGGACTTGAGCGCTGACATGTGTCAACATCGCCACTATCATATAGTTGACCCAACAGATCCTGGGTCAGTCAGCGATCACATGATCATGTTGCCAGAAAAAATCATTCAGCCCTACTTCACACGTCAAAATAAGGTCCTTGGTTTCTGATTTCTTGTGTCGTTCTCTTTCTGAATGAATTGAATAAGACGACCACGTTTCCAGATGTTTGGTTAGGAAATGTGGCTGCTGCGTCCTCAGCTCCTCTTTTTTTCTCAGTGTGCAAACTGAAACGGATTCTTCTGACTTTCTTGCAGGTCTTTAAGCAGCCGTGGCCCGGTGTGATGAGGACAGTTTATGGAAACCATGAGAGGTTTGAAACAGTTTACTTCAAGAAGTTTCCAGGATACTACGTCACAGGAGACGGTGAGAAATACTGCTGAATAAGTGAAGATACTAATTTAGATCTTCTCTCAGTTTGTTGTCTTATATTTTCACTTATCTCTCACATAATGTATTTATAAGTGAAATACACTTCACTTTTTTGCTCACTGAACCCGTTAGAGTGCAGTTTCCTCTCTTATTTTTTATTGGATTTTTTATATAACAGTTTCAGTGTCAGGGAAAAACAGATTTACATCATCCATCAATCCTCCCTAAATCAGTGTCCTCAATGTCCAGTGAAGGCGGTGGTGTCCTCTCCTGTCCTCCTGAAATCACTCCATTTTTCACTCGTCTACAAACTGTGTTTCCTGTAATCTTAATGTGTGCCTGAGTTTCTCCATTACAATTATTTCTTTGACAGTGTACACCCTCTGTTCCTCAGTCTGTGGCTCTACTTTAAACCACAATCTGGTCATTTCTTACATTTTCATGTTATCAGCCTCTGTCGTGAATCGTGTTAGAACAGGAAAAGGTCCAAAGAAAATGACAATTTGAAGTGTTTTGTTTTTTTTTCAACAAAGCCTCTCAGCTGTAGGTGTGAAAACCACTTTATCTGGTTTTTACTTTACACACTTTATTATCTGTTTGAATTAATTTTCGTTTTCAGGCTGCCGTAGAGACAAAGATGGCTACTATTGGATAACAGGGAGGATAGACGACATGCTGAATGTCTCAGGTGAGGCAAAGGGCCCTGAAATGAATAAAAAATAATAATAAATGATTGATTTTGATTAATTTGATTATCTTCTTGCTAAAAGGGCCTTGCGCTCCATTAACCATCACCATCTCTCTTCCTCTTACCCTCTGTTGTCCCTGAAGGTCACCTGTTGAGCACAGCGGAGGTGGAGTCGGCTCTGGTGGAGCACGAAGCCGTCGCTGAAGCCGCCGTCGTTGGCAGACCTCATCCTGTGAAGGGAGAAAGTTTGTACTGCTTCGTAACGCTCACAGAGGGAGTGACGTATAATCGCACGCTGGAGGCTGAACTGAAGAGACAAGGTCAGAAAACAGGGCTGTTTTTTTGTTTTATTTTCTGTTCCTGGAGTTTTAGGCCATGCAACTTGAAGGTCACACACCGTAGTTCATAGCAGCGCTGCTCAAAGTCAACAAGAGTGGAAGGATGTGCAGATTAAAAATGAAAATGATCCCTCCGGCATTATCCAGGTTTTTGTGAGCCTATCCCAGCTGACGTTGGGCTAGAGGCGGGGTATACCCTGAACGAGTTGCCAGCCAACCACAGGGCCACATAGAGAGGCAAACAACCCCTCTGTTTTGAGGGCCAAGGGGAAGGGCTGAAAACACGCTCCTGAGAAACGAGACGCCACTCGATTCCCGCTATGTCATCACCCAGAGCCGCTCGCTTGCTGTGTCGTAGGCAGATCATAGCTCGTTATAACGAGAAATTTTAAGTCACGACCAACAATTCAAAACATGATTAATATTTACTTAATGATTCAACAATTACTTATAGTTATGCTCTTCCTTCAGTCTCCACTCTGCCTTCTTGTCAGCAGGCGCGGTGTATTATGGGAAATTCTCATGCCCCCTCCTTTAAAGTGAGGTCCCGGTCTGTCTTCGTTTCAAGGGCTGTGTAGCCCTTCGCTTCAGCCCTACGGAGAATTGGGACGGCTTCACTAGACGTGAACGTGCAAAACCAAGGACTAAGGACTGAGGGGTAGAACTGGAATTCATCCTAAAAGTCTCTTGATTTTTCACTCCAAAATGTTACTTGGAGATTAAATTGCAAAGAAATTGATTTTGTGAAAAACTGTCCTATGATAAACCAACAGACGTTGGACAGTTCCTTCATTTAAGACATTAATGCTTCTGCACATCTATAAATGAATCTGGTCAGTGGTCAAATTAATCAAATAGCCTCTGATAAAATTTTAACTTCTGTATTTTCAGTTCGGGAAAAGATCGGTGCCATCGCAACACCAGACTACATCCAGGAGGCTCCAGGACTACCCAAGACCAGATCGGGTAAAGTTTCTAATTGTCAAAGTAAAAAGTTTTGATCAGAATAGTAAGTATTTTATTCTACAAATCCAAACATTTGGTTATTTAGTAGTTCAATGATAATTAAAGTAATAGGCTTCATCAAGAAGATGTCATCACTGTTTTTAAAATGGAAATCACTTTTGCCGTTTTGTCTGTTAAAGCACTTTGTAAAGAACTGTTTTTAAAGGTGCTATAGAAATAAAATGATTATTATTATCATTAACTTAACCTGGTACATCTCACGCTGTGTACCATATCTATGTAACCGTGCCACAGACTTTGTTTGGACGTTGTGGATCTACAGAGGGCTCCAGGTCAGACATACCCAGAGGCTTTTTTAATCCAGCCTTAAAGTTCAGTTTCTGAGATTTTGACTGTACATCAGTCATAAGTCCTTGATTATTTTCCACATCTTCACTGTGATGTTGTCAGACCTCCATGTTGAATTTCAAAGAAAGTGAAAACAACTCCCAGTCACTCTTTGGACAAATCAGATTCGCCAAATTCTTGAGAATTGTCCAGTTGATTGCAGCCATATCTCGACAGGAGACAAGACACTTATGCTCAAAAAGAGCAGAAAATAGTCCTCTACAACAGCAATAATGTTTCTGCTGTTTGTTGTTTATAGTTTAGTTTGTTTTGTGACGTAACTCGGTGCTTATTGTTTGTAAAACTTTTTATATTGGGGCTAAATATGCCATCCAAAAAGTTCCACTCCAGACAAAAGACACTTGTTTTAGCACCGGGGGCGACATGGATGTGGGTTTATTTTACAGCAGTTACAGAGGGAAAAAAGCCTCAGCTGGGAGAAGGAAGTGTGTCCTCTGCAGAATGACACACTTCCTCAGTAAAACAGTAAAGTGATAATCCAGCTAGTTTTAAGTGCGATGAAGTTTCCCTCCGGCAGAAAGACCCCATCGGATCCCCTCGTCCTGACCAAACACTCACCCTCTGTCTCTCAGGTAAGATCATGAGGCGGTTGCTCCGTAAAATCGCCTGTAACGAGCGAGACCTTGGAGACATCTCCACGCTGGCCGACCCCTCGGTGATCGATCAGCTCTTCCAGAACAGATGCAGCACCCCCGTGTGAGCGCCTACGGGATCCTCGCAACGAGGCGCCAAACGCAGCGGCACGCCCGCAGCCACGAACCAGACCAGGGGAGAGGAGGAAGAGGAAGAGGAGGAGGATCCATGAGGGGGGGTCTCGACCAAACAACCTTTAGCTCCTGATGAGTATGAGTGAAGTCCTTCAGTGTGCAGAGCAGCAGATGGAGACAGAGATATTTAGCTCCTCTGCTTCAGTATATTTTAACAACAGAGTTTATGACTGAATGAGTGGATCCGTCTGTGTGCTTTAATGTTTGAGGATGAAGTATGAATGAGTTTCTGAGGAGCAGGAGGTTGTTTCTGTGACTGATCGTCCTGCAGTCTAACTGCTCTGAAAAAGGTCGAGCACGGTGACACTTCATTTTGGTTTTATTTCAGTGTTTCAGGCTCTGGGTTACAGCAGTGACGCTACTGAAGGGATGACTCTGGTAGTCGTTAAACCAGTCTTCTTATGACATGTTAAAATGACTGATAAACAAACTGAAATGGCCATTTAAGTCACGAGGGAAGACTCTTTTTTTTTTTTTTTTTAGGGATGCACAATATTAGAATTTTGCTGATATTTATAATATAATATCACCGATACTTTTGGTCAAGAGACAAGCTCTGAACTTAACAACAATGGACTTATTTCTTTCAGTTCTATGGTATATTTTTGCAAGGAACAGATGTAAAACAAGAAAAACAGCATTTGACTCGTGCAAAAATTGTGAAGCTTGATTTTTAAATGTACCAAAGCAGTGATGAGAAGGTGCATCAATATTGTACATTTGTGTAATTTGCCAATATTTCAGCCAAAATATGGCAGATATGTGTGGCCGATAAATCGACTGTAAATACATGCAAAATTTTGATTATCAGCCGATACCGATACGTAAATTTTTAGGCTGATATTGCCAATGGAACCGATGATATTGTGCATCCCTACTCTTTGTGAATCTGATCCTTTAAAGTCACAACAACAGTTTGACAGAAATTCTATCATTTGTCACTGTGACCTTCCCCTCATGTTATCAATCACTAAAAAATCTGATTTTGAGGCTCACACTGGAGAAACAAGCACTTAGAGTTGACACATTTGCTTGATTTTTAATCTACTGTGTCAATTTTAAGACTTTTTGTTTGTTCCAGTCATTTAGATGATAGAGAGGCTTTAAAATATGTTAGTTATGCATTAGAAGTCTATTTTCAGGGCGAGCTCTGTACTGTTGGATCACAGAGAGTCCTGGATCAGTTTGGTGATTCATCGATGAGCCTCCTCACTGGAATGAATCGAACATAAAGTGTCACCCGTTCACTTCTGTAGTAAATATGACAAAGCTCTCCTCCCTCGCTGGATGCCATAGTACTGATATGTACACTGATGATATAAAGTCTACAAAGTCTGTTTCTTTATTTTCTCGGTCTCATTGTAGTTTTTTTGAACATGTAGATTTGTGTTATTTTAGGTTTTATTCCAGCAGATATTTGGCAGAGGAATCCTTGGGTATTTCTGTTCCTGTCTGCGTGCTTGTATATTACTTTTTCTTTTTTAATGCGGGGATGTGATCCTGTTTATTTTCTGTCCATCTGATTGAGAGAGAGGATGTGTTTTAATTCAGCCTCGTGTAGCTCAGGACACCAAACCTGCTGCAAGTCTGAACCTGAAAAGGGAAAAATGTCACTTAAATAAGAGGTTATGTTACTCAGTAATACTTATTACTTATAATACTTATGATTTCACTGTTAACAGCATGTCAGCTACTAAAGTGTGGTACCAAAGTCAATCCTGAAGGTATTTTATAAAGCGTTAGCTTGATCTGAATATAATGAGGTAACAAGGGAAGTCTGGATGGTACTGTGAAGAGAAGCTAAAGCGAAGATTAGAAATGTTCTGGAGGGGTCGTAAACCCCGTTCACACCAACAGGAAAGCTCTTAACGGGCTGTCAGGACGATATGCCCAACTGGCATCGTGGAATTTCTTGTTGATTAAATTGAAGGCACCGTTATACTGGACGACGGGGAAAATATGAGAAAGTTTTAAACAGTTTTAAGGTAACTTTATTTGTACCTGTAGATGAATCTGGTTCACAGGGCTCAAAACTAAGAGTCAGAATGCAGAGCTGTTGTAAACAAGGCTCTAAATGACCAAACACCACAGAGCAGACTGGTCAACCAATCAGAGCGGAGAGAGCCCACGTGGGGGAAAAGAGCCTGAAAGATGCTGGAGCTCCACCAGAGCATCTCAGACTATGTCCACATGTAGGCAGGTATTTTTAAAACATCCTTTCTGTGTGTTTTGTCCTTCTGTCCGTATGTGACTGCATTTCAGGTCACTAATAATTTACGTTTTTGAAACTCCAGCTTCGGTGAAGATTCTTTAATGTCTCACTCTCGCTGTTGTTTTCATGTTTTGCAGTGGATGTTGCTAAATTGAAGGCATTGAATCAGGCAGACCCAGCTGCACCGCAAGGTTATCACTACGATGCTGCTTTAAAGGCACTCAGACGATAAAAACACTGCCAACATTTTGGATGAGGCCCGATGTTATTTTTTCATGTGACCGTGTTGACTGGTGACCTATGGCTGCTTGCATCAGTGGTTGCCATGGTTACAACAGCTGTTTAAATCAGCAGTGGTACCCATAATTTGTTTTAATGATGGAATTTAATCAAGATTGTCAGATGTGTCTCAAATTGAAATGTTTCAGCACCTCTGCTAACACCAGTTAACATGGCCACAAGTTAAACCGTAACACCAGTCGAACTTGTGGTCGGACGACATATGAAAATAAAACAGTGTAACAAAGAACAGCATTTAACAGTGTATTTTTGTATTTGTGTGAGGATGAAAATGTTTAACAAACACTGCCCCATGTGGAAGAATCCACATGCGGACACAGCCTCAGACAGAGTGAGAATAGAGGTGGATCAGGGGTGCTCAAAATGTGAAAACTGGAGGGTTTTACAACATCAGTGATTGTGAGCAAACTCTGGCAGTCATCAAAATCACATATGAATCCAGGATAAGGCGAAATATGGGCTCTTTAAATCGCACAGATATAAACATCACATTTTGTATAAAATTAAGTCACTTCAGACCGTTTCTGTATGCTGTCTGCTATGATTACATACTACACACTAGTTTGTTGTTCATGCTGACTGCCTCTTGCAAGAGCGTGATCTCATTGATTTGCATGGCATGTAGTATAAAATGGAGGGCATCTGTAATTAGGGACACACAATATTGAATTTTTGCTGATATTTCAAAACTTATTTTGGTGGATAGCTATACCAAAAGATAAAGAAATGACTGAAAGTAGTTTTAAGGTCACATGTAAAATGTATTTTTGACACTAACAGTATAATCAAGCTTCATCTGCTTCATCTGCCCTTTAAAAAGCTAAAACACTGATTTATTTACCTGCTGACAGAAAACATGCTGTATTTTGGGCGCTTATACCTTCAATTTAAGATTAATATGCAAAAAACTTCACAATCTTGATGCAAAAATATGAGGCTAAAATATCAGCAGAAATGTTCATATCTGCCCACACTGATATACTGATAATATTGTGCATCCCTATCTGTAATGTTGGCTAATAAGAGAGGGAAAATCCTGTGAGCAGTCATTTAAATCAAATATTTGATTTAAATATCCTAAACATCCAGGCCTGAAGCACTTAAAAGATAAGTTCGTTTTTTTGACACCTGGACCTTATTTTTAGGATTAAATACGCTCATAGACTCACCCAGACAATTTTGGTGGAGCTCTGAGCCGTTTTTGAGCAATTTAGATCTATCTGACGGCGTTTTTTTCTCATGCCATAGTAGCAGACAGGGCCAGAAATCGAAGCCCCTAAATTAGACATTATCTGCTGCGAAACTCACTCCTCCTCTGTTGCCATTGCCGTGCAATGTCCACAACAACACCACCAGTTAGCCCCCATTCGTGGACGTGCAGTGGTTGCTTGTTCTCTGTCCAGCTGTTCGGCTCTTTCCCTCTGCATCCTCCTTTCAAATAGCTCCTCGTCGGTATATTCTGGCTCAAAACGATATGGGCATCCATTATACTCAAAGTCGTCGTCAGACACTTCTACATTGGATAAATATTCCGCCATGTTGCACAAAAATAGCCGTGTAGCCATGTAGCCTAGCAACAACAGCAGCTCTACTCAGCTGCGCTCTTGCGGTGCATGTCTATGACGTCACCAAAAGTTACCCATCCTTGTAAAGCCCCGGATGACCATAACAACAAAGTTGAGCTGACATGGTGATAACACTGGCCATTCATTTATAAAATGTAGCTGAAATGAGCAAGTTTCACAGCAGATAATGTCTAATTTAGGGGCTTCGATTTCTGGCCCCATCTGCTACTATGGCATGAGAAAAAAACGCCATCGGATGGATCTAAATTGCTCGAAAACAGCTCAGAGCTCCGCCAAAATTGTCTGGGTGAGTCTACGAGCGTATTTAATCCTAAAAATAAGGTCCATGTGTCAAAAAACTGAACTTATCCTTTAAGTTTTGCCTTGTTGTTCTTTCACCGAGAAATACCATAAAAGTCCCACAATTAAAATATGATTATCAGCCTGTTCAGACATTAATTAATGAAAAGAATGTGTTTCAAAGATTTTTAGAATCCAGTTTATTCTCATCGTAACTTCCCCCTTAAAACTTAAATAGAATTGTGTAGAAATATTAAATCACTTTGTTTGCATTAAAGTAGTCGTATGTTTCTCCCATAGGTTTGGAGGAGGGAGGTAGTTAAGTATGTATTTGCCCCAAAGTCAAATAAAAGAGACTTAGAATTGCATCCTGGGAATTGTAGTTTTATCCCCCTAACATTTGAGTACCCTTTTAAAAATAATTGTAGTGGCGATTATTTCTTGCAGCAGGACAAAACAAACTACAGTTTGTGCTCGAGACGATGACAGGAAACATCACCAGGTGCATGAGTGATGAGTTTTTACTTGTTTATTGTAAAATAATGGAGCTCCGTGGGGCAAAGGAATCAAATCGATCATGTATTTTTTTAGGGATTTGTTGACCATAGAAAACATTTTTCTCCATCTGTAATGTTCAAAATCAGCTGGACGATGAGCTCACCTGACCTGGCGTGATATCTTTGCAGGAATGGTTTGTGCTCCAGAGCGATGTTAACTTAAAGCAGTCCTTTTTTTATTATTTTTTTTCTTTGCTGTTGCTGTTTGTATCTCCATGTGCCAACCTGAGCAGCAACTGTGTGTACAAAGCTAATAACTGTATGCAATGTTTTATGAAATGAGGTGCAGCTGTTTATTTGATTCAGAAGACTTTTTGTCTGTATAAAACTTTGGTGAAGGAAAAAGATTTTGTTTGTTTTTGTTCACTTGTGTTTTTGTTTCCCTGTTTGTGTCCAAATGTTTGCAAAGACAGTAAAAGTACATGACTACTGCCTCTCGGCCTCTGAGCTCTCCTTTCTTTTTTAAATTTATTAACCACATGAATTTTTGATGATTTTGCAGAAAGCAGAGAATCCTATGGACTCAAACATAAGGCTGTGATGTTCACATCAGGCAGAAAATGTGTGTTGAGAAACATCATCAGATGAAGATTTGCATTTGGTACAGTGACAAATGTTTAATGTTTTAAATGCATGCTTTCCACAAAGCAAAAATATAATCCAGGTGACAAAACTGTTATCATCCTTTTTATGGGCTGAACTGGAAAAGGGGTTTTTGCTTGTTAGAAATAAAAGATTAAAAAACGTTTTAAAAAAAAAAAAAAAAGTCATGTAACATGAACGTGTGAAGCACATTAGATCAGAAAAGAGGCATGATAAGATAAAATTATTGGAGAAAAACCCATGGTTAAAAAAAAGTCATGTAGCATGATATTTCAGTCATTATGAAGAGATGAAAAGACAATTTTAAATTGAAAAAATCAAATGAGATGAGGTAAAACTATGAGAATAAGTCATATTTATCAGATAAGTCATTATGAAATACTTATCCGTATGAGAGTAAAAATGGAGTCAAAACCCAATTATAAAGAAACTAAGTCATAATTACTAAATTAAAAGATGAAATAATAGGAAACAGTCATACTTTTGACTCTTTCTTTGATAATCAGGATGATATAAAACATAATTATAATAAAATAAGTCACTGATGGGATACAAGTCAGAGGTGTTAATAAAAGTTCATTAATATAGGATGAAGTTATCAGGTCATATTTGAAATTATGCATTAAAAAGTTAATATGACAGTTTGTCAAAAATAGGAGATCAGAAGACCGGAGCTACATAGTAAAAACTATGGGGTAAAAGTCTTACATTTAATAAAGGTGAAAATATAGTAAGATTAAAAGTCATAGTTATGAGATGTTAAACAGTTTTATTGGGATAAAAGAGTTTGTGAAATGAGACCCATACTCTGTATTTGGGGATCTTGAGTCATGTACTTGAAATATAATTGTGAATCACTAAGCTGTAAAAGAAAAAAAAGGTAGTAATGAATCTCATATTTATCTTTTCTCTAATAATTTTGACTTTCTGATCGTTTTCCACGGGAGCTCCTCAACTTTGGGTCAACCTGCCTGAGGAGATTCAGCATGAAGAAACTGACATTTTTTTTTTATCATTTCTTAAAACTCATTTTCATAGACTTGACTTTATGTGATGTCTCTTTATTTCTGTTTTACATTCTCTTTAGCCTCTTCTATACATTTATATTTTTATTGTTATATTTAATGAATAATCAGAGTAATACAACTTTCTGTTTTGTGTTGGTCATTACCTCCAGTCCCCAAAATGTTAGACATATATGAATTTATTGTCATAATTTTAACCCTCTAAATGCCAGTTTGTTTAAATAATACCACTTTTTTAAAACAATAACAATTCTGAAAAAATCTATTCGATAAAAGCAGAGGATTTTTTTGTGCGGGGAGTATCTGTCTGGGATAAGTCAGTGATTAGCAACAACATCGATTTTGATAGATTATTACTTTTTTGTGCAATGACAAAACACATCTCCCCTTAAAGCCATTTTAGGATATTGTATATTTAAAAATATTAGACATTAAATAAACTTTTTTATTTGGCCATTTACTCCAGTATCCTGTATCCTGTATAGTAAATGTGAATTAATTTTCATAATTTTAACCCTCTACTAGTAAATGCCTGTTTATTTACATAATGAAACTTTTTACACAAAAAGTTATCATTTTTTGTTTGATGGATGCAAAATGGCTATTTTGTGCGGAGATTAACAGCCTGAGGTAAGCCACTGAGAGACAGGGTTAGCTACAGAGGAATTAATAGGATTTTAGACTTATGTATTGCAATGGCAGTAGAGTGAAAAAAAAAAATTCTTTTGAGAGTCAGAGGGGCAAAAAGGGCCCCAGGGGTCAGACTGTCAGTTTTTTGTCCACATAATGGAAAATGTTAATACGGTGTGGATGCTGTAATTTAAAAATTCAATGAAAAATGAACCTCTGTCAGATACCCTCATGTCAGCATAAAACAGCCAAAATGAGAGCAAAAGTACAACAACAAAGCAATACAAGAGTCATGGGGGGGCCTGACGGTTAAGGTAGTGATGAGCCTCCGTACATCTGCGTTGTAGAAATAAAGATGGAGTCGAGCTGCGCCCGCCATTTTGTGTTTTACCTGGTTACCTTTGAGCACCTGACTTACAGGGCAAGCGCTACATATTTACATCAAATGTCTTCATGGACCATTGAAGGAATATTTAAGCAGTTATGAAAGAAACTGACATCCTCATCTTCACCTCGCAGAGAGAAAATCACTCGGTTCGTGTTTATTTGAGCTGTGACGTCACTACACCAGCCGTTAGCACACCCGTTTAGCTAGGAGACAGTTTTAGGAAAAATTAAGTAAGAAATATTAACTTATGATCTTCTGTTGACACATTCAGTGACAGATCGTTACTATCGACAGTTGTCTGGAGCCTCAGCTGTAAACATAGTTTCACTGTCTCTTAAATGAGTCTGGACTTTTGAGAGTTAAGCTAGCTATCCACAGGTGTTATGGTTGAATGAGGAACCGTGTTCGCTCATGCCCTGTGGCCGTGCGTCTCCATCGAGGCCGTAAGTAACACCAGTTATCCTTACAACAAAGTTTAGAATTAACGATTACACATCTGTTTGGGATATTTTTTTCTGGTACTATTATATTTTATGTTATTTCAGCTTAGCTCCTGCAGTAGTTCTAAAATACACTGAGTAAACAAGTGTTACACTCAGACTGTTAAAGGCATAAAATGTCCCACTAAAACCCTTTAAAACTGCAGTTTTTATTTGACTTTCGGTAAAGCAGAAACCTTCAGAGATCCTGCAATTAATGTACTTATTTGTCCCAAATGAACAAAAATGTCACTTTCCCAGTAACTGTTGTAAAAATAATAATTTATCATTTTTTCCAGTTTAAATGAAAGTCTTTTAAAACTATTTCAGCCTAAATTGAACTATAATTTATAATTTTGAGATTTTAACCCCATATAGATAAGTATGTTTACATATTGCCACTAGTTTTTGTTGGGAAATATTCAATATAACATTTAATATAATATTTATTATAATTGAAAACTCTCACTTGTGGTTCTAGATACAAGAAATACCAGAGCCCTAAAAATCAGCAATAAAAATATAAATTTAATTATATACTTTATATGAGCCAGCCTTTTACAACTACTTTAGCCTGACATACCAAATATTAATTATGTTTGGTACTTTAACCCTTTAAAGGACAGTATATTCACTCAACTATGCATTTTTTGAAATCTAAAATCTAAAATAATTTCTATTAAATACAATTCAATGAGTTTTGATAATTATTATTATTATTGTTATTATCATTATTAGGCCCTCAGTTGGGTCAGTAATTGGCAGCAACTTTGATTTTGATGCATTGTTATTCTTTATGCAGGCACCCTTGCAGAAAACAGTAAAAATGGTGAAATCTTGCGTTTTGCTTTGAATGCGAAAATAATAGCGTGATTCCTTGGATCTCTTAAGGGCTAAAACATGCATTTTATTAATTCTGTCAGTCTGGGCTTTTGCTTTGGATTGATCATTTGTACTTCTCTCCACCAGATGGCCTTATTTAACCCTACGAGTTAGAGTTTATGTTGGACACCTCACAAAAAATAATTAATGCATAAAAATCAACGTTACTGCTAATCATTGATATATCCCAGGCTTTAACACACTGAAACATTTTCACATGTTGTATATTAAAAAAATAATTCATTTTGTCTGCTTTTTATTCATATAAAACATGGTGACATCATGACAAGGCCCTGGCATTAAAAGAATTAAAATATTTAAAAAGACATGAATATTTGACATGTATGATCAGGACTAATGTTTGTTAAAAAATCAAGCCTAAATGTATCATTAAATAATATCAGTTAATGATTTTAGTATTTGTAGTGCTTCCTTATTAAAAGCACATTTTTGTGCTGTGAGTGAAAGTATTTGACACTGCACAGAAAGTAATGGCATATGAAAAACCACTCCTGAGAATTAAACACCTGTCAGCCTGAGGGTTTAAGTTTAGCAGGTATAGATCCTGTTGAAACAGTTTAGGTTCATGTTTGACCAGGAGATGAAGGATCAACGTGCCAACAGCTTTGACTTCCCAAGAATGACACCTGGCCGATGTCATGTGATAGGTGTATTTACCTTGGATTTGTCAGCGAGGTCACAGCTGTTAAAGCGTGGACAGGCACTAATTGTTCTGTATCAGCAGCAGATACTATCACTGCAGGGGAGCTGATTTTGTCAGCAGGATGTCTTTGTCAATTTTGTCTGGATGCCAGAGTGGACTTGGACAATCAGATATTAATTTTCCAGAACAGGGAGGAGTTTGTGTGTGTACATGTGCACGTCTATTTTACACACTCAGTGTATTTCGCACTCGCTCTTTTATTGGTTGATGTTTGTGTTTGTCAGAGCTTCGTGGTTGATTCAGCCTCATGGTCCTGTCCTGTGTGGAGCAGAGGACGCCACAGCTCTGTGCTGCTTCATGTAGAAGATAAGTCAAACTTTCAGGAGCCCACATTCTGCTTTTTTCAGTATTACATCTTTTAAGTGATGGCATGCACACTACTACGTTTTCAGCCGTTCTTGCGGATCTGTGTGAACATTTATCGTTTTCACACCGTCTCCATGTAAACGCTTTTGAAAACGCAAAGGAAAAACCTTTACGTTTTTGGTGACAATGTTGTCATGTAAACTTCCCCTTAGTGTGGCTAACATGTCTCCCCCATGTGATGGAGCCCTTTTATGAACAAGACGAAAACCTGCAGTGTCAGGACTTCTCCTTCTCAACATGTTTATGGCACCAGCAGTGCTCTACAACTTCTTGTTCCCCAGCCTCCCTGATAGACCTACCACTGTGATGTCCACCATTGTTTTAAGTCCACTGGCCTCCATTACAAAGCCTAGTGCAGAGCAGAGATGGTAGAATGAATGCAAAGTTGTTGACAACATGGTGCAGAGCAGCGCTGAACTGACCAGTTACCACAGAGTTGACCTGTCCGCCAATAAGAGTGGACTGGGCCCAGTAGGGATGGAAATCAAATACCAATTCCAGTTGAGAATTGGTAACACTTTCCGCAAGGAATTAATATCTTTAGTTTTTTGCTCATCAGTTCCCTTATCAATTCTTTCCACATTATCCTTCACGCTTTGCAATTTAAGGACACCATGCTTTCATCAGTCAATCAACAGAGATGACGATAAAGAATTCAAAATAAGGGGCACAAGTGGTCAAAACTGTGTCTTAGTTGTCTCCGTCATTAAAGAGTCCCATCGATAAGCAGAATTGTTACTAGCATTTCGTATCAATAAAATCTTAACAATTTCTATCCCTAGATGGGCCAGTGAGATGTGCTGAATGGTCCATCTGGTGTGCCAGGTTAGGGAAAAAGCCCAAAGAAAGTGTTTGGTGAGGGCAGAGTACCCACTTTGCTCAGAGTTGAAATGATTTGATTTTTATGATGTTTTAGGTGATCTCACCTTTGTCCAGTCCAGGTTAACTTAACAGCTTAGTCTTTCCTCAGTCTGGTTTGTTATCTTGATGTCACGTCTCACGTCTCTGTCTATGAAAAACTACATCAGTGTAGACATCAGTGTTCCTGACAGAGACCTGCAATAACTACATTTATAATTTTTATTATTCACTCTCTACAGTGAGACACTCTCCTGTTAAACCAAATGTCCCCCACCCTGACCAGACTGTGAAATGAAGCTTATGTGTACCATGAAGAGAAACCACCCTTCTTTGCCATGCCATGTGCTAAAGCCAATAAGCCAATGAGAGTAAGTTGTTATCTTTCCATTTGAAAAGAAAGGGCGAAATATTTACTCAAGGCTGAATGCTGTGGACACTTTAAGTCAAGCCGACTAATGACCCAAAGCCGTCTGACAAAGTATTTAAAGATGAACAACATTTAAAGACAATTCTGCTCCGCTACAGCTAATGTGACGTCCTGCCCTCGCATCAACATTCGAGGTAAGGTCTTAATTCTTGACTTTAACATAGAGCAAGCTTTACACGATTAACTTTATAGTCTGACATTTATATTTAGTACTTTTGTACAATACAAAATTTTGATTATTGTTGGTAAACAATCCATGTAAATCTAAATAATTGATGAATTTCTCTGCTGTTTCTCTGCACAGATGGCTTCAGGTCTTGATTTGACTGTCCTGTGTCTGGCTGCTGGACTGTGGTTTGCAGCATCTGTGAGTTTAAGTGGTTTTAAATTTTAGTATTTCTCTAAAACAGTTTTAAAAACAACCTCAAAGGTCCACAGAAGAGGAACATCTATGCGTTTTCTTTGACCAGATCAGTTTTTCTAAAGGTCTATGATGTTAATAACCTGTATTTATGGTGCATTTTTTACTACGTGGTGGTGGCTGGACTCCTTTTGACTCTCCTGAAACTTTTTTGTATCACTGAAAGGAACATGCCACCTTTGTTTTGTTTTTCATGCCTCGCCTCACTCCCGTGTCCATGACGAACAGACTCCATTCTTTCGACTGTGTGTGCAGTTACAAGGAAGCGGTGGGCAAGCGCTGCCCGTCTCTTCCTTGTTACTGCACACACAGTCTAAACAATGGTGTCTGTTTATTTGTCATAGAATCAGGAGTGAGGCCAAACATGAAAAACAAAAAAAAAGTTGGCATGTTCCTTTAAGTGATGGGAATTAATGTAAGATCTGTACTTGAGTACTCGTGTGTCCTTCTGAATGGCTCATTATGTTGTGTGTAGTGTCTTGCTGGAGCTCAAAATCCCTTTTATTAATAAAAACAGGTGAGGATGATATAACCAGGGGCTTTAGCTATTCTTTAAAACAGAGAAAACATCCAAAACAACACAGTTTGAAGAGAGGAACCATCATTACTGTCAAACCTTCGACCCTTTTGTTCATTGCACAGAAATGTCTTAATCATTTAATAAATTGAGCATTTTTATTTGCGTTTAAACTTAAATACAGTAATGTTGATGAATAGAAATGATGCACTGATTGTGAAAATCGGGGCCAAAGCTGATGTTTATAATAAGAATTTTAGCTGGTACCAGTGTTTTTCTGAAAACATTTTTTGGTATTATTCTCCAACAATGCAAGTATTTATAATGCTTTTGCTGGTGTTTGTCTGTTTGTCCTTTAGGAAGATAACTCGAAAAGTCATGAACAGAACTTTCAGGAAATGTTGGTCATGGTACAGTGAAGAAGAGATTAGATTTTGGTGGTGATCTGGATACGGATGTGACTTTTTTTGAGGATTTGTTGCGCAATAGGGCAGTTTTCCATTTTTTGCAATAATAACTCACCAAGTTATCAAGAGATTTTAATGATGTTTTTGTGAATGTTTAACATGGTTCAGTTAGGTGGAGATCAGAACCTAGATGTGAATCCAGGATATTTTCAAAGATTTTAAAACAGTTTAGGACAGAAAAGTTTTCCACATTTTTGAAAATAACTCGCTTGACAGTGTTGGAAATGCCTTGGTAGAGGTTTGTGGTCTGTCCTTGTTCACACGGTTTTCAGTGTGGAGTCATTATGATGTGGCAGACAGGACAAATACAATTTGACGTGTGAGCTTAAAGAGGATTTTTGCTGAATCCTAAAGTATCAGACTGTTGTTCAAATATTTGATGTTAATCTAAAGTGGCACCTCAAAGAAAGAGCACACCAACTAACATATATAATATATAAGTAATCAGAAATGGGAAGGACAGGCTTTTCAAGATAAGAACATGCTTATATTTTAGTCCCATGTCACGTTTTTACCAGTTTAATAATTTATTTCTATCTTACAGGGAGGAAATGCAGATCAAGACGGTGAGTGTTTGATTGATTTCTGGGGTGCTCTAAATATGTTTTTCCGTCAGAGTGTTAAAACATAACTGATGTGTTTGTGATGTTAAATTTATAAGAGTTCTGATTTTTTCTTTTATTAGACTTGTGGTGTTTCTCCTTTTTTGTTTCATGTTGGTTGATAAGAGTCTGATAAACTCGGGGACTTTGTTGTAATTTTGCACACTTTTCATATTCTTTCTTAGACAAGTAAGTGATTCATTTGATTTATGTTAAGAATTATCCTTCTTGATTTGATTGATTTCCCAGACTGTGATGACCCCTGCCCTTCTGGATGGACTCACTTCAACACCCGTTGTTTCCAGTTCCAGTCTGATAAGAAAGATTGGGCAGACGCAGAGGTACGAAGAAAGCATGACAGAAAATTTACAACAAAAGAAAAAAGAATAATGCAGTTAGAGAAACATGTTAATGGTTCAATTAGATGATCTGACATATAGTGCCCAGTAGGGAGGCATCAGTACACTTCACCCATGGTTCAGTATGTGCCATTTTTTTGGTTAGTTTTTTATTTTATTTGGTTTTGACAATTCTTCTCAATCTTTTCTATTGTGAGGGGTTTTATTCATTTTTTTACATAACAGGAAGGAATAATTGAGAAGAAAATGCTTCTGTTCAGTCCTAAACAATTTAGAATATCAGAATATTAATGCTGTAATGATGTCACATTGATGTATTAAAATGTATGACCACAGAAACAATTATGAAGTAAAAAACAGAATTTGGATCTCATAGAAACACCTACAAATCAAAGCCTTTTCACAGCTAAATTTGGTTTCATCAAGCTTCGACGATTAGAAGAAAGAAAAACAACAAGCAGGAAACTTGTCACCCTTATTCCTGCAGACATTTCTGCTCTTTGTGGGTGCTTCCCAAAGAGGCCTACAGGTGGGCTGCAAGATGTCATTCACAACAAATAAAATCACAAACTTCACTTAAGCCACAATTTAAAGAGCTCATTGTAAGGATTTTTGACCTTTATATGTCCCACCGTCTGTCTTGTCTACTCTCGGTGAGGACAAAAAGTCAACAGCGTCAGGACTTCTCCCTCTGACTGTGTTTACAGCGGCAGTAGCTGCCTAAGTTGTCATCACTATAAATAAATAAGTTCACTGGCTCAGTGTGGAGCAGAGCAGAGACTTTGAATGATTGCAGAGTTTTTGACAATGTGGCACTGAGCCGGTCGACCAATCAGAGTGAACCGGGCCAACATGGGGACAGGAGCCTTGACCAAAAAAATGAAGTAAATAAAATTAATAACTTTTAAAAACATAGTGACCTGACAAACCCCAACAGCATAATAAACCAAAGCTCCTGAGGAGTAGAAGAAAGACATTATTTTACAGACAAGACTTTAAAGAGGATTCTTTTAAGCTGGTCTTTTTTTCTCCTGTAATGATGCCGGCTTTAGAGTTTGTTCGTTTGTGGCGAGTAGTGATTTCTGTAACTCTTAATGGTCGTTGCTCTTTGTCTTCTTTAGCGTTTCTGTACTGAAATTGGAGGAAATCTGGCTTCAATCCGAACTCAGGAGGAGTTTGACTTCCTCAAAGGCATGATCCGCAAACACACGCAGAAGGATGCAGAAACATGGGTTGGAGGCCATGATGGCATAAAGGTCAGTGTTTTATACTCGTCTTTTTTAATTTATGTTGTTTTTGGTTTATTTAGGACTACCATTTGGACAACCCAATGTCCTCTTTGATAACTGAACCCCTTAAACCGTTGCAGGAAGGCGTGTGGCTGTGGAGTGATGGTTCGCAGTTTGAGTTCTCTCTGTGGGATGAAGGAGAACCAAATGACTTCTTTGGAGAAGATTGTATGGAACTTAATCAGAAAGGTACAAAATCATTATCTGTAACTTCTGTCTGTATCAACTAGAGCTGTGAAATATATGGATTAAATCGATTAATTTGATTATTCTCTGCAGACGATTTAAAAATTAAACATCTAGATTTATCTTGACTTTCTCTAATTGTAAGTTGTTGCAGTGTTTTTGAGAATATAAATACTGAAAATGTACAGTTTTATGATGGAGGGCCCTGTCAGGTTTTGAACAATCTAATGTTTAGGCTAATATTTGCTTTTTTAAATGAGATTAAATACTGATGAGAGTTCATTGTCAATATGCTGTGAAAATAGCTCATTTTTCAGTGTTTATGTAGACAAACTACGTAGTCAACATTCATCACATGCACTTTAACTTTAAGAGGGAAATTCTGTTTGGTTTGGGAATATATTTTCATAATATAAGGCAAAGCTATATTCATGTCAGTTTTGTATCACTTGGGGATAAGACATGTCCCTTCACTCCTTCATGCCCTGTGTAGCAGCCACAGCAGCTTATTCAGCAGGCTGTGTCTGTGATTTGATTTCTGGTTCATTGAAAACAGGAACACTCTTTTCAAACAGCTGAAGAAGAGGCTCTGATATAATTCTTTGTGTCTACAGGGAAGAAATTGGCCAATGATGGAGACTGTGATGGAAAGATGCATTTTGTCTGTGCCATGGTGCCGTAACAACCTCCTCCATGATCTTACATCCTCTCAAGTCTACTGCCAGGATGTCAGGCCTCGATGACATCACTGCAGCAAGATACTTCATCAAATATGACTTCACTTTTCTGAACCAATAACCTCAAACTGTCAGTAAAATGTTGCTTGTGGAACAAACTCAGCTCTGTGTTTTATGGTATCTTGATCTTTACCCACACAGTGTTCATTTTGTTGAAAACCAGACAGTAACTAATAAAAACAAGTGCACATGGACAAAAACTCAATTAACTGACATTTTCGTCCACAAAAAGAAACCAGATGAAAATGTTGGACAGAGTCTTAGGGTTTTTTCAATGATGTGATGATTGAACAAGTACGTTTGAGCATTTCAGTTCTGATCTGAGAAATGTACCAAAGCGATTGAGAAAAACTGTAATCCAATCAGACCTAATTTCATCATGTAGTAGGGACAAGTTAGGAATACACTCCTGATCAAAATTTTAAGACCAGTTGAAAAATTGCAAGAATTTACATTTTGCACTCTTGGATCTTAAGAAGGTTCTAAGCAGAGCTTCAAAATGCAAAAAGAAGAAAATCTGAGGAAGCAATTTATTGCAAACAACCATTAAACTGAAATAGGCTGTTTATCAGCTGATCAAAAGTTTAAGACCACAGCCTTTAAAAGCCAAAATCTTTGCAAAAATGTGGATTCAGTGTCATTTTCTGTCGGGTAGAAATCTTTCCCTCTTTGAATGCAGTTGGATTGTTGAGCTGCATAAGCAAGGCCTCTCACACTGCTGAGATTGGACGCAGTAAGACTAAGATTTTAAACTTCTTTAAAGATCCTGAGGGTTATGGAACAAAAAAGTTAAGTGGTAGACCCAAAAAAATGTCATCGGCCCTGAGCCAGAGGATCCGACTGACTGAATGTCAAGACACGGGACGATCCTCGGCCCAAATTAAGGCTGTTACTGGTGCCAACTGCAGTCCAGTAACCATCAGACAGCATCTGCCAGAGAGAAGGGTTAAGACCAAAAAACATCTTCATAGGTTTGACTCCTTTTGTTCAGGAGTGTATGTCCAATCACAGCTACTTTAGTTGTGTGGAAAGGTTGGATGAGTTAAACCAACACTAAGTAACTTTTCAGCCTTCATAAAATATTTTCATAACTTTTGTGATGAAACATCGACTTACAACTAGTTGAATGACACCTCTGTCATGGCCTGGGGGGGTCTGTATCGCTTTCACTGGCACGAAGCAACTTTGAGGAGGATGGCAGGAAACCTGCCACACAAAAAGACTACAAATGTGCTGACTGCTTTACCGCATACGTCACTTCCCCCTTTCCCCATTCGCTACAAAGACGGAAGTCGAGTCGAACGCCTACGCGCAACTAGTGCTATCATGGCAGAAGCTGCAAAACAAACGAAGAAACGAAAAGTTTTGTCTGAGGAGACAAAAAAAGAAAGAGGGAGGCTACCCGGATAAAAGGACAGTCAAGGATTAACATTGGCCCAGCTTTCACTCGCTGGCGTGAGCTCAAAGACGAGGAGGGATTTCCGACCGACGCTGCCTTGGCTCTGTTCCTGCTGGACTAGTAGCAAGTAGCTTCCTCCTGCCGGGATCTGTACGTGTGTTTACTGTGAAATTAGCCAACATAGCGTTTTATTTATCGGTTTCAAGGCTCTAAAACTCGTCAGCGCATCAGTGGCTGACGAGTCAGGTAAGGGGGGGGCGGTGGGGGGGATACGGTACAAAACAAAGTTACACGTTTATTTTCAACATCGTCATCTGATATTGTTTAGTCACAATTAGATTCATTACCTCGTCGCTATTCATCCTTCACACAGCTGCTGGGAACAGAAATGTAGTCCAGTCCAACTGCAGGCGACCGGGAGATCAGGATTTTACGGCGCTACGCGCTGGGCCTCATGGGAAATGTTGTCTTTTCTCAGGCAAAACACTACCGCCTTTGTCCACCGGCGCCGCCATAATCAACGAAAACTGAAAGTTCTTAAGTGTTGCTTTAAGAGGGACATTCAATCACAACTGCCTTAGCTTGGTGGTAATAAAAATAAAGACATCCAGGATAACCAACCAAATCCAGGCTTGACCAAGTCCCTTCTGAGCACGCTGGCTTAATGTGTTTCAGGAAGGCCAATCCAGGCTGAGCAGAAGCAGCTTGGTCAAGCCAGATGAAACTATTTCAGATAACTGTGCATTCAGAGCTTTCTTCAAAAGACCGCGATGTAGGTCACAGATATACTGATATACTACGAACAAAAAAACACAAACAATGGTACAAGGCATTATCAAAATAAGATTCAAGGCTTCATAATTGTCCAGAGTCTTCATGGCCTTTTTGTTTTTTATGCCATGTAGTGTTTTATAATAAAGTTTCATTTAAATACTTGAATCCTTGGTATTTTTTTGGCCCATTTGCATTTATGAATAAAATACTTTCCATATAGAATGAACAGATTCAAAATAGATAATCTTTCATTTTCAAGATTACTGATTTTGTAAAAACATATATCCTTTTTCCTAAACGTACTTTTTTACTATAAGACATATTAAAAATATTTTCAGTTTCAGTCCAAAAATACTGAACATAAATGCAGTCATTAAACAAATGACAGATGGATTATGTATTATTTCCACACAAAAAAAAAAAATTGTCAAGCTCGACTTTAAATTTTTGTAAAACCTGGTTAGAGGGATAAATTAAATTATTAATTTTAAAGGAGACTTCTTTTACTTTATTGGTGACACAGTATCTATGAATATAATTCCACGTGGCTTTCCAATTTATGCTTCCAAATTTGATGATCCATCTATTTTTGCTCGAGGAATTGTATTTGTTTGACACATATTTCCTTATTATTTATATGAACCTTTTTTTCTTTAATAATAACAGCATTAATCATCAGATCCATATTGTAATGGCTTTAATGACAATAGACACTTCTCATATAATATATATAATATATATATATATATATATATATATATGTGTATATATACAACTTTTTCAGTAGTATTCAGCAATATTTTACGGCATCCATTTCTTCCTCTTTTCTTATTTCTGAACACATACAAACACATGAACCAAGGCGGCTTACACAGTATTCACATAGAAAAATGAAATGAGTTTAAAACTAATTGTAGTTACTAAATTCACTTTGTGTCAGGGTAATAAATTCAATCCATTTTGCCCAGATTTGGTCAAACTTAACTTTTTGAATTCTCAGGCAGTAAGTGAATTTTTCCATTTTGTATATTTCAAGAATTATTCCAAACCACTCCTCCAAAGTGGGGGGTGATGGATTCAACCACTTTCTGGTGATTGCTTTTTTACTGGCTGCAAGAAGAGCCTGTATTAGTTTTACATCTTTCCCTTGATTCATTAGTTGAGTTCGACCAAAGTATAGAGTCTCAAAGTTCATAGATAGATGGGTTTTAAACACAGTTTTCAATGTTTTATGTATCTCCTTCCAGTATGATGTTAGCTTGGGGCAATCCCAGAACACATGAAAGTGGTTTGCCTCTTTCGAACCACATTGTCTCCAGCAGGATACATTGATATTTGTATATTTTTCCTGGAGTGGAGTCTTAAAATATCTTATAAGATGTTTCCAGCAGTGTTCCCTCCAGATCGATGAGCTGGTTGAAGACCACTGGAAGCTCCAAATTTCTCCCCATGCTTCCTCTGATAAATTTCAATCTGCCTCCTTTTCCCACTTTTCTTTAATATATAAAGTATTTTCACTCTTTGCATAAAAGAAGGCATTGTATAATGTAGATACGGATTTGCGCAAAGTAGACTCACCAGCTGTTTTTAAAATTTTATAGAACTCAGATTCTGCTGTTGTTAAATTAGAGAATTTACAGTTTTGGCTAAAATAATTCCTCACTTGTAGGTATCTGATAAGATCAGTTTTTTTCCAGGCCATGTTTGTTCTGTAGGTGTTGGAAACTGCGTAGTGTATGTTTCTCTGTGAATGATAGATATGTTGTGAGTCCTTTCTTTATCCAAGATTCAAATTTTTTGTCATTTCTATTCGGGGGGAAGTCTGAGTCATATGCGACCCGTCTGAAAAGTTTTAACATATCATGAATTCCACAATATTTAACTATTTCCTGCCAAGTTTTTAATGTTATGTTTATCCATGGATTTTTACATTCTTCAAGTTGTTTTATAAGACCTCTACTGCCTGCAGAGGAAATCTAACATTTTGATTAAATTCTAATTCTTTCCATTTAGCTTTGTACTCTGAGTTGCACCAGCGTAGTAGAGGAATTAGTTGTGAAGCTAAAAAGTATTTCCTTAAACATGGGAGTGCCGTACCTCCTTTTTCTTTCCTCAGCTGTAAAGTATTATATCTAATTCGCGGCCTTTTCCCCTGCCAGATAAACCGGGAAATCCATTTACCCCATTCTTTAAAACAGTTGTCATCCACTTCCACTGGAAGAGTTCTGAAGATGTATAGTAGGCGGGGGAGGATATTCATTTTAACTGTGTTTATTCTTGAGATTAAGTTAAGAAAAGGGATCAGATTCCATCTATGAAGATCTGCTCTGATTGTCGATGATAATGGTTCATAATTGGCACTAAATAATTTGGTGAGGTCTTTTGTTAAGATTATTCCTAGATATTTCAAGGACTCTGCATCCCACTTTAGTTTATAACTTTTTCTCAGCCTTTCAGGGACTACAAAGTGTTGGATAATAACTTGTGTTTTCGATATGTTGAGCTTGTATCCTGATAGTTTCCCATAATCATTAAGTAAGGTCATCAACCCCACAAATGAATTTTCAGGTTCCTCCAAAAAAACAAGGACATCATCAGTGAACAGCGCCACCTTCTGTTCTAAACCTGCTACCGTAATACCTTTAATAAGATTACTTTGTCTTATCAACTGGCCCAAGGGCTCAATAAACAAGACAAAAAGGAGAGGTGACAACTGACAACCTTGTCGTGTCCCTCTCTCCAGAACAAATGAGTTGGAGAGATCTTCATTGATCTTAATACGGGCAGTGGGTTTATCATATAGTGACTGTATAGTTCTAATAAAATTAGTATGAAGGCCAAATTTCCCCATTACTTTGTATAAGAATCCCCACGCCACTGAATCAAAAGCCTTCTCGGCATCTAACCCCACTATCATAGACTTGATTTGATCCTTTGATGTCTGATTTAATACATGTAATGTTCGTCTTATATTGTCTAGAGTTTGTCTTTGGCAAATAAATACCGTCTAATCTAGGTGAATGATGTCAGGCAGTATGTTTTCTAATCTGCGAGCTAAGATCAAAGTGAATAGCTTATAATCTACATTGAGGACACTAATAGGGCGATAACTGCCACACTCTGTTTTATCCTTACCCTCTTTGGGAATAACCGATATAATCGCCTCCTTCCATGATGGAGGAGTTTCTCCTTTTTGCAGGATCCAATTGAACATCTTAAGCAGTAGTGGAGATAGTTCAGATTTTAATGATTTGTACAGCTCTGCAGTGAAACCATCTGAACCTGGTGATTTGCCTATTTTGAGTTTAGAGATTGCAGTAACTATCTCTTTTGTGGATATTGGTTTTGTTAAATCCTCATTTTGTGTGTTAGTTAAGTAAGGTAGGTCTAAAGAATTCAGGAGGGAGTCAATCTTTGTGTCATCTGGGATTTGAGGTTGTGAGTACTAAGTCTTGTAAAATTCAATTCCTTGAATTTTCTCCTCCGTATGTTCGATTATCCCTGTATTAGGGTCCTTTATTTTATTAATTGTTCTATCTGCCTGTTGTTTGCGCAGTTTATAAGCTAGGATCTTTGTTGATCTGGCTCTTACTTCATAGTTTTTTTGTTTCAATATTATATGTCTTTTTTGCGTTTCCAGGGTGTATATATCATCAATTTCTCTCTGTATTTTTTTTTTATTTCTAGCTTTAAAGAAGCCATAGTATTATGGCTATCATCTCGTTGAAGTTTTTTTAATTTTCCCTGAAGATCGATCAATCTTTGACTTTTGAGTTTCTTCAAATGGGCAGTTATAGAAATAATTTCCCCTCTTAGTACTGCCTTGAGTGCGTCCCATAGGATTGTTGGTGACACTTCTCCATTATCATTGAGGTCTAAATAGCCATTAATTCTGTCTTTTAATTTCTTTATTAAAAGTGGATCATTTAATATGTTAGAGTTTCATTTCCATAATGTTTTCTTTCTGCTTCTCTTTAAAGAAATGGTTATAGAAATTGGACTGTGATCTGATAGGTCGATCGTGTATATACTATTGACTTTTACTTTAAATTTATCTTTGCTGAACATGACAAAGTAATCTAATCTCGAATAGATGGAGTGCGGGAATAAGTAGTATGTAAAATCCCTACTGGTTGGATGAAATTCCCGCCACACATCTATTACACCTAGCTCACACATAAGGGATTTTTATTTTCTTAATTAAGAGATTATTCTGTGTAGCTGTTCCCGATGAGTCCAATGTCGGATTTAATCTGATATTGAAGTCGCCCCCACAAATAACTATGCCCTGGGAATTTGTCATCATATCAAAAACACTTCTATAAAGTCCCCATTCGCTCCCTGGGGGAACATAAATATTAATTAATGTTATTTCCACTCCTTCCATCTTCCCTGTGATCTCAACAAACCTTCCATCTTCATCAACAATCTCAGATATGTGTTCATAGTTAATGGATTTTGAAATCAAGGTAGCAACTCCCCTCCTATGGCCTGATGTATATGAAGAAGAAAATACACATTTGAAACCAAATCTTTTTAACTTTGCATGTTCCAGTTGATTCATAAGTGTTTCTTGGAGAAGAACTATTTGTCTTTTCTCTTTTTTCATTTTTGATAAAATCTTGCACCTCTTAACTGGATTTAAAACCCCATTGACATTGTAAGAAATTATCTTTACCAAGAAACCTGACATTTTGCTATATCTAAATTGTGTAAGTCATTCTTCCCTTTCAAATAAGTATTAAGCCGATCCTTATCAAACAAAAAACAAAAACACAGAACAGTGTTAACATCATAAACATTATGAACTCCTGTCCAAACTTCTGCTGAGGAGTTTCCTCCCCTCACCTGCTTCCCTCCTGAGGGATAGCCTCTGAGTCCTAAGGGGGTCAGAGGGCCCTCTGCTGTGTTACCTGTCATGTAACTAGCTCCTTTCCCCGTCATACCCCAGCCGTCCCTTTGATATTCAAAACTTGCATACAGCTTTCATATTCAAATGTTCTTGTTCCAGCAACCACCACAGACCAGGTGACCCTTCTCAGTCAGTGTTCAAAAGTTTAAGGTTGGTTTCCAACATCTGGGGTCCTCCTAAATGCTCTCAGCCTCTCCTTGTAGCCGGGAGCCTCACTCGACCTGTTTGTGCGTCGTCCTCGTGCCGGGTGCCACGACCACCGTTGGATTCTTTCCAGCAGGGAAGTTGGTTGAGTGATTACTTTCACCGGGAGGCCTCTGTCCGCCAGATCTTTCGTTGCATCCTCCACCGTCTCATACACTTTAGTCCCGTCTCCATGAAAAACTCTCAATCTGGCTGGGAAGATGGTCTGGAATCTGATGTTGTGTTCTTTCAACACTTTACGTGCCTCCGCATATTCCCTCCGTTTGACAAGGACCCCCGGCGCATAATCGTGGTCAATGCTGATCTTGGATTCCTCCCATGTGAACCCCCTTTTCTGCCAGGCCCGTTTTATCACCTCTTCTTTCAACCTGAAACTCAGAAACTTAACCAGGAATGACCTGGGCTGGGCTCCTGCAGGGGGCTTTGGAGCTATGGCGCGATGGGCTCTCTCCACCTGCAGCTCAGTGGCGTCGGAAAATCCAAGGTTCTCAATGAGCAGCTTCTCTATGAAGGGGATTACCTGTCTCGACTCACCTTCTGCCCCTTCGGGTACGCCGTATATGCGGATGTTTTCCCTCCGTGAGCAACCCTCTTGGTCTATTAGCTTTAGCTGGAGCTGCTCGTGTAAAGTTAGCATTTCGGCCATAGCTTCCTCGGCACCTTGCAGCCTCTCCTCACTCTCCGCGATTCTGTCTTCAGCTTCGTTCATTCTTGAGTTTATTTTAGCGAGCTCCCCTCTGATGTCCTGCCTGAAGTCACGTATTTCTTTCAAAATTATGCTTAGGCTGACCGGTTCCTCTTTCGCTCTGTTGTCCTGATTAGACTCCGGGAGGCTAGCATAATTAGTATTCACCAGTCGTGGCGTATTGTTGTTCTTCCCTTTCCAGTGGATTCGGGTGGTATTTTGCCTTTCCCTCTTGAAGCCATCTTTGCTCCTTTTCTATAACTTTCAACTTCAGCTATTACTTAAGTAATATTGACTTCTGGAGCTTATTTTTGCTGATTTGGCTGGAGACCTTCTCTTACGCTGCCATCTCTGGTGACCGGGATGCAAAACTCCCAATAGACACTTCTTTTTCAGAAATTGGGATACCAAACTTACTGATAAATTCTATATGTGAGCTTCTGCACGATGTTTAAATGCTGCTCAGCAGACTCTGACTTCATTTTCACATCTTAAATGCCACCTTGTTTATATTGTCCACCAGTCTTAGCTACTTTTTAATATTTAAATTTGTTTTAATGTATTTTTTTTAACCCTACTTACATTAATAATTAGTGTTTGTAACCCACATGGGTATCAAACCCATTAATGTCCTTTGAGGAGTTTGCCGCGTCCCGCCACACGATGGTGCACGAGCCCTGTGTGTGAACAAATCTCTTGTTTATTAGGATAGAGTCTAGCCTTGTTATTAGCTTGTTGATGTTAGCTCATGTGAAAATGCTGCTTACTGAGATACTTTCATAAAACCAGTCGGAGTGACAGATATGTTATCCAATGTTTTAACCCATCATGGTGCTATAGTGTCATTGTGATATGTGAAAATATGACTTTAAAAACATCGTTAGCCCGAGGGCTAACGCATTAACACCTGTAAAGTTCAGATTTTTCAAAAGAACAAAGAACAAAAGTTTTTACGACACAAACCAGCACAAACGAACAGTACCGTTTCGGGTCAATTTGGAGCAAATGGGGGGCTGGGTGAACTCTGGACAAACGAACAAACGAAGCACAAACGTACTATTTTCCCGAAATTTTGCGTTTGGTGGGGGGCCAGCTTCACGCAGGTTCTGCAGTCCGGTGGTACAGTGGATACTGCTCTGTGGGAATGAGGGGAGTGGGAATGTCGTCATATCCGAGTCGGAAAAAATACTTGCCGATCTACCAGGCTATTGTTAGCTGTTGTTAGCATGCCCTGTGTTGTAGTTCGCACATACCACATGAAGAATGTAAATAACACTATAGAAGCATTTCTATTAATAAACATAAAAAAATACTATGTATACAGCTGATTTAGTGCAACAAACACCAGTCAGAAGTGCTATTAAATGGAATATTACAGAAGCTTAATAACTGTTTACACTGGGGGCAGCCATCTTTGATTGCCAACTCGGGGGTGGTGAGGATCCCCCGACTTACCAGTAGAAAATTCCGACCTTGTGGGGCGTTTCTGTTGAAATTTCACACTCGTAACTCAGAAATCCCAACTTCCCAGTACAACTGGAACGCAGCATACTTCTGTACCTTCTGCCTGATGGCAGCAGGGTGAACAGGCTGTGGTGTCCTCCAGTATCCTCTGGGGAATTTTGCTTTCTTCAGTTTCCTTACAAAATACAGCTGTTTCTGAGCTTTATTAGCCAGGGCAGAGACATGTGCAGTCCATGACAGGTTCTCTGTTATGATGATTTCACAGGAACTTAATCAGTTCAGACATCAGTGATCCAGACAGGGACATGTATAAACTACATTTATTGTTATTATTTACTCTCTATGGTGAGACACCACCGTGTGAAACCAAATGTTCCACCAAATTAACCATCCTTATCCAGCGAGAGGAGGTTGTTGTCTTTGCATTTGACAAGGAAGTTTTAGATATTTACTAAGCCTGAATCCTAAAACCTGATTGTTGACACAAAGCCATCTGAAAAGGTATTTAAAGACGTGTAACATTTGAAGACGACACTGCAACTGCTAAAGCTATTGTTACGCCAGCCTGCGCTTCAACACTCAAGGTTCTTCATTCATATTCGAGGTACGTTTTATTTGACAGCAAGAGCTTTTGAAACAATTAGTGTTTAAGTTGCTTTTAAAAAACAAAAGAACTTGACCCCTTTTGTTTAGTTTATACACATTGACTCACATATATAAGTTGGTTTATTGTTGGTAAAAAAAAATCCATGTAAATCTAAATAATTGATGAATTTCTCTGCTGTTTCTCTGCACAGATGGCTTCCGGTCTTCGTTTGACTGTCTTGTGTCTGGCTGCTGGACTGTGGTTTGCAGCATCTGTGAGTAAAACTGGTTTTAAATTTTAATATTTCCCTAAAACAGTTTTAAAAACAACCCTGAAGGTCCACAGAGGAGGAACATCTATATTTTCTCTTTCACTAGATCAGTTTTTCCAAAGGTCTATGATGTTAATAACCTGCATTTATGGTGCATTTTACTATGTGGTGATGACTGGACTCGTCTTGACTCTCCTGGAAACTTTTTTGTGGCAGTTAATGGATAGGGGTTTAATGTAAGATCTTTGCTTGAGTGTCCATGTGTCCTTCCTATAAAATAAAAAATCTGCCAATGAAACAAGAAAAGTTTGACTCAGTGAGGGTCTTAAATTCAGGTTTAATATCTGCTCAAATTAAATTTGTCTTATTGGTAGATTATTTTACTTATTTGTACAAGCAAGTCAAGCCTTATTTCTGTTTTTTATTTCTTCAAATAAGGTCTTAATCCAGACATGTAAGGAAATTGAGGATTAAAAGAAGTCCAGTGAGATTTTTTGTCTTGATATTGGACAAATTCTCTCACTTAGGTCTGAGTTTTTGCAGTGTGTGCTAAGAATTTGATGAATAAAGACGACATCACATCAGGGAGACTGGGAGATATAACCTGGACCAAGAACGATGAGAAACAAGTGAAGGGAACAAGAGCAGAGGAGATTAAAAGTCAATAGCTGTGGAATCAATAAACAGATAAAGAAATAACTAACCAAACTAATCAATAAGGATAATATTGAATAAAACATCATGTACAAGCAAATCTATAAAAGTGAGTTTTAAAGGGCAGGTAGCTCCAAAGACGAGGAGTTTGGGGATAAATGAAGTATTTCTGATTCTGATTCAGAGATCAGCCCAAGTCTTAAAAAAACTTAAGAAGACTTAAAAAACCTTCAGGATGCTTTATCAGATATAATCATATAAAACAAATGGCTGTACAGTATCAGTTTAGAGTAAATCAGAATAACAAGTAAATATTCTGTTCATTGCACAGAAATGACTTCTTAATCTGCTTGAATTCTGTGTTTAGTTTGATAAACTGAGCATTTTATTTGCATTTAAATTGAAATCCATTTAAATTCAAAAAAGTCCAAAAGCTGCTGCATAGATTGTTGACATGCTTAAGAGGAAATCAGAATGTGACCAGTAATAATATATATATATTTTTTTAATTCAAATTAAAGTGTTAAACATTGTTTTTCTTCTCTTTCAGGCTCATGGGGAAGTGTCAGGTTGGTACAGGTCTTCTTAAGTGATCATTCAAAGAGTTAACTTGCTCAGCTGCTGGAGTTTGCTTGGCTTTCTTGTTGCTCCATGTTTTCACATTCAAACAAACTTTGCACCACCGTTGTGTTTTCATTTTTCTCTTTTGCGTCGTAGATGTTTGTGAGACTTGCCCCGCTGATTGGATTAATTTTGAGGAGAGCTGCTACCAGTTCTACTCCGTTTTGAAGAATTGGGCTGATGCTGAGGTGAGTGTCCTGGAAATAAAGTTTCTTAACTAAAGACGGAGAATCACAGGAGAAACTGAAAAGGAAGTTAGTTTCCGTTCAAGGAAATGAAAACAAGACAGTCTTAGTTTGCATCAAACAACAGAAAAAGTGGCAGCATGATGTTTTCAGTGCTTGGACATATGACTGTCCCGTCTGTTTCTGATGGTAATGTGATAAATTTCCATTCACCCATCCATTATCTACACTGCTTATCCCTTCCGGGGTCATGGGGGCTGGAGCCTATCTCAGCATACATTGAGCGAGAGGCGGGGCACACCCTGAAGTGATTGCCAGCCAATCACAGGACCACATAGAGAGACAGACAACTATTCATGCTCACCCTCATGCCTAAGGGCAATTTAAAGCCACCTATCAACCTGATGAGCATAGAGAATATGCAAACTCCACACAGAAGGCCCCGACCAACACAGGGATCAAACCTTCTTACCTTATCCCCCTTACCGTATGAAACCACCTCATTTAATTTCAGGTCTTTTTGGAGTTCATGCTTTTTCCCCACATCAGTTCTGACCTTTGGAACAGACGCCATAGAAGGTCCTGGATCAAAGATTTTAACTGTAATAATTCGGGTTATCTTTTGGTTTAGATACTTACAGAATTTTTGGGAAATCCTGCAACATGGGATTAGTGATTTTTTGTAGTTAAATTTGACATTTCAGTTTCCAGTTTTCTGAAAATTCTGCCTATTATGTTTGCTTCTCTGACCACGGAAGATATCAGACAGACATTTTGTTGTTATTCAGTCGAGGAAACAAGTAAAGTCAGTCATAGTTTGCATCAAACAACATGGATATGGTAGCATGCGGTGTCCCTTGGCGTACTTTGCTAACCTTGAGATAACTATCCAGCATGTTTGTGACGGGAAAATAAAACAAAATTCACCTCTGTTGGGAATTTGCAGAGTTTTATGTCTCTGAACTTCAGCTCTGACTGTCTTCTTGCTTCACATTTTGTCTCCTCCAGCGTCACTGCACTACTGTTGGAGGAAATCTGGCTTCTGTTCACACCGAGGAGGAGTATGACTTCCTCAGGAACACAGTCCATCATCTGACCAGCCAACACACCACCATCTGGCTCGGAGGATACGATGCAGCAAAGGTGCGGCGTCAGAGATCAACAAGATCTAACTTTGATTGCATATGTTTTCTAAAGCATTTATGGATTGCACTGAGCTAAAATCTATCTCAGAGTTTGGTTTATTTCATTTCCAGGAGGGCGTGTGGCTGTGGAGTGACGGCTCTTATTTTGACTTCGAGTTCTGGGCTAAAGGGGAGCCCAACAACGCTGGAGGGGGGGAGAACTGCATGCAGATGAACTATGACGGTACACATGGCTCTCACAACCCCAACACATTATGAACATATAAACATATACCATAATATGTTATGTATCTATAATATCAGAGCACCCTCTATTATTCTAACTTCTGTCGTCTTCTATGATGTTACCTGAGACTCCTCTCTGCATTTGTTTTCAGTTATTTTAAATTCCAGGCATTTCATTAACTCAAGGAAAAATATGCTATGAACTGGAGCTGGGCAACTTTTAATGGCTCAACAATATATTTCACATAAGCAGTTATTCAGATTTTATGACCCATAATGTGCACAACATGACATAAGATGAGAAAATGTGAAGCTTGTATTTGTAATATACAGTACTTTTAAAGAATTTTGTTTCATTTAAAATATCATTATTTTTCAGATGAAAAGCCACAACACCAACCAGTAAATGACATAACGTGGTTTTGGGGTGTATCAGCACTGCTTTCACACTTTTTGGGTTTACCTCCATTCATCTTTCATGTAATTTATTGTTCTTTAACATGAATAACCACAGGCCTCCGAGAGTGACTTAAGAATTTTCTCCTGTAGAAAAACAAGAACTGTCCTTCTAAAACTAACGTGTCTCTGTTACTCCTTTTGTCCACAGGAAAGGACTTTGTCAACGACATCCCCTGTGACCTGAAGATGTCTTTCTTCTGTGAGAAGCAACTGCAAACACCTGAGCCGTGATGATGCTCCTCAACAATGTCACATGCTATGTGTGTACTCGGTGATGTATATATGTAAAGACATCATAAATAATCAGATTAAATAACAACTCTGATTAAAATAAAAAGTTCATCAGAAATCTGTCTCGCCTTTTTTCATTAATGTCACTTTTACAGACACTTGATTTAGAGTTATGACAGTTCTAAGTAATGATTTCTGTTGTTTCATAACACCTTGAGACAAATGCTTATCAACAAATCAATAATGATGCATTGTGATGATGCTCCTTGATTATGTTACATGCTCCTTGATTATGACATCTTAAATAATCAGATAAAATAACTCTAATCAAAATAAACAGTGCATCAGAAATCTGTCTTACCTTTTTTTTTTTTAATTTCACTCCTACAAATATTTATTTATGACAGTTCTGGATAAAACAAGACAAGACATAAACGAAGTCATTTTACATTTGATTGTGCAGCAGTTCTTTGCTGTCTGTCTGTGGATGATCTTTATAATAACTTGATTCTGTGGGGATTTGTACAATTATGTGTTCTTCCAGTTTTTCTCAGTCATTTTGGTACATTGCTCGAATCATCCTTGACATTTGCAAAACAGTAATTGCATTTCTCAAGAAAATTTGTACAAATAGCAAAACACTATGGATTACCTGCAAAAGCCTGCCTCTTGCTCAAAAGTCCTTAGTTCATCTCTCAAGAGCAAATATCTGTGTCAATGAATATGTCAGTGCCATGAGAATGACAAGTCCTTGTGTCATTGTGCACGGATAAGACAGTCAGATTGCTTTGTCATGGTGTCAATATAACAGTGTACTCTGGAGGGATGTTCTGATGTAAACTATGGCTAAAGTTTTTATGACAGTTATTGTAAATTGTAAGTTACCCCTTAGTGTATGTGGAAGATTGATTGCAAGAGAGTGGACAAGATTCACATAATTTGTAGACGGACCATGTCATCGCAATACAGAAAGGAAAAGACAGCACTGCATAGCACAAAGAAGACAAAAGTAGAGATGCACCTTTGAGCTATTTCAGAAAACTAGTTGATCACTGGTTGATCTAATGCTGCACACATTTCCCTTCGTTAGAGAAAATCAAGATTCACCTGTGAGCAATTTATTAATTCAGGACAGATTTGGAAAAAAAGTCTCATGTAAATATATAGAAATATGTTTGACATGTTATGAAAACTGTTCAACCATTTTGCATGTACAGACTTGTGCGATGAACTAATGCCTAAATGTCGAGGCTATTCAACAGAGACCTATTATAATACATTTTGATCAACATGACAAAAGCAGTTGATAATGTAGGAAACAGTAGAAGAATTGTACATAATCATTTGCATGGATGCACCAAAGCACCCATGCAAATGATTGCGCTTGTTCAAAGAAATGAGAAACTGCTTTTTTGATGTGCACAAGTAACATTATGATGTGAAGGTTGAACAAGTAGTTTTGAGAATTTTAATTCTGATCTGAGAAATGTACCAAAGTGATTGAGAAAAACTGTAATATAGCTCTACAGCACCTGATGATTTCATTTTTATTGACTCTGTTAGCACTATCCTAATGTATGCTTTTTAAATGACTGAAATGCATATTCAGCCACTTAAAAAACAAACATGTAAATCCTCTTAGAGCTTTGCAGTGAACAGATTAAATGGTTAGAACAGATTTAAGCAGAGCCTGTTTAGCATTTATCAAAACCTGAAAACATGTTTGAGCTTGTTGATACTCAATACTTATCACGCATCAAGTCCTTTGAGCAACAAATCAACCCACATGCCTCACTTGACTGTTGGCTTCAAAAGAAGCTCTAATAACTCTATTATAAGTGTGAATAAAAGCTAAATCCGTAATGAGATGAAATGTAGTGAAAGATAATTTTCTCAACAAGCTGACATAAGGTTATGATATAATACCTTCAAGGTTAACTCATAAAAATTGGCTTTGAATTAAAAGCTTGACATGGTGGTTTTGGTAAGAACCCTTAATATATCTAATTTTATATATATTTGATAACAACGTTTTTTGTCATTTAGTAGATATAAAACAGCATGTGCAGAATAATCAGAGACTGAAGCTCATGTTTGAGACTCTGACATAATTGTGATGAACTTTGAGGTCTTGGTTTAAACTTTGGTCTGCTGACATCAACTTAACCATCAGAGGTTATTTAGAGGGATTATATCCTTTAGACTCTGATCACCCAGTCCTTCATCTAGGGCCTAGAGGGATGCTGGAGAGTGCCCCTTCTGCTCTGCTGGAGGACTTCAACACTCACGTCAGCAACGACAGTGAGACCTGGAGGGGTGAGATTGGGAGGAACGGCCCCCCTGATCTGAACCTGAGCGGTGCTTTGTTATTGGACTTCTGTGCTCACAGATCGTCCATAACGAACACCATGTTCAGGCATAAGGGTGTCCACATGTGCACTTGGCACCAGGACACCAGTTCCTCTGACACAAATGTTCAAGCCCTGTTGAGGACTTTGCACAGCAGATGTGATTTTTTTTCAATCAATATGTATTCGGTCAATGCCAGCTAACACACCAGGGGGCTCATGTAAATAACATTGCGTAGGATCCATACTAAAAGTGTACATGGGCCCAAAAACTGAAAACAGTATGCTCCAAATAGTAATGTGATTATAAAACCGTGCACGCACACACCTGGAAGTACTTTTCCCTTTATAAATCACAGTCCACGTGAAAAATTGCGCAGGTGGATTAATCTCACATCCTGCCCTCTACACACCCACATGTTACCATGAATGGTCAATGAAGCACCTCATGAATGTTTGTGCATCGCCTGCCTTCAGTCTGTTCCTACACTTCTGTGTGTTAGGATGAATAAATCATGTGTTGACCCAGGACACCGTGACACTAAATCTGTCAGAACCATGTTTGAGGCACAAATAATTTGTACATTGATTGTATGCACTTTCTTTTTTCAGTTCACATAGACAATTTTGTTTTTGCTTGGAGCTCTTATAGCACCGTGAGTACAGTTAATTGTACTGATGACATTTGGGAAACCGGACATTGCTCCAAATTGCCATTTATTGTTAACCTGTTTGGGCGCTGGTTTGGCGGAGTGGTAGGCAACCAGGCACGACCTACATATATGCTTCTGCTGGCCCGGGAACAAATCTATCCTGTGGCCAACTTGCAGATTGTCCTCCCCTATTTTCTCTCGCCCCCTCTTCACAAGCCTATCCACCATCACTCTCCCTCCTATCAATAAGGCACAAAATGCCCAAAAAAATAATCTTTAAAAAAATGTTGGCCTGTTCACCCACAGAGTAAGAACCTGTAGAGATGTGACATCCATGACAGGTTCTCTGTTATGTTGACTCACTGCAGCTTGATCAGTTCAGGCATCAGTGGTCCAGACAGAGGCATGTATAAACTACATTTGTCATTACTTTAACCATCCTGTTAAACCAAATATTGCACCAAATAAACCATGCTTTTTTTGCCATATCATGTGCTAAAACCAACATGCCAGCAGGAGGAAGTTAATGTCTTTGCATTTGATAAAGAAGGGGTAAATATTTACTGAGGCTGAATTGTGTGAAATCAAATTAATGACACAAAGCCATCTGAAAAGATATTTAAAGATGTGTAACATTTGAAGACCTCGCTGCAGCCGCTACAGCTAATGTGTTGCCTGCCCTTGCATCAACACGCAATGTTCTTCATTTATATTCGGGTCAAGTTTTATTTGACAGCAAGAGCTTTAGAAACAATTAGTGTTAAAGTTGTTTTTCAAAAACATGAGAAACTTGACCCCTTTTGTTTAATTTATACACATTTTCTTATTTTTTACAGCTTAACACATCTGAAAAATATGTCTCACATATACAGGTCTGGTCATAGTTTGTAACAAATTCATGTAAATCTAAATCATTGATTAACTTTTCTCCTGTTTCTCTGCACAGATGGCTTCAGGTCTTCATTTGGCTGTTCTGTGTCTGGCTGCTGGACTGTGGTTTGCAGCATCTGTGAGTAAAACTGGTTTTAAATTTCAGTGTTTCTCTGAAACAATTTTAAAAACAACCTGAAAGGTCCACAGAGGAGGAACATCTATGTGTTTTCTTTCCCCAGATCAGTTTTTATAAAGATCTATGATCTCATTAATGTGGTGGTGGCTAGACTCGTCTTTACTCTCCTGGCACTTAATGGATGGAGGTTTAATGTAAGATCTGTACTTGAGTGTCCATGTGTCCCTCCTGTCCTTGTTTTTCACACTGGCCTTCCAATGGCTCACTATGTTGTCTGTAGTGGTTTACTGGAGCTCAAAATCCCTTTTATTAATAAAAAACAGGTGAGGATGATATAACCCGGGGGTTAAGCTATCCTTTAAAACAGAGAAAACATCCACAGCAACACAGTTTGAAGAGAGGAACCATCATTACTGTCAACTCTTCGATAGCACAAGAGCACAGTGGTATGTTTTCACCATTCAGAATAAAAGGTCTCTGAGTATGAAACTGTTTACTGGAGATAAATATAAACTGAGCTTGAAGCTGCTCAGAGACGACAGAAGCTAACCGACACATACTGATATAACTCCACGAACAGATCCCGTAATTCCTCTGATAATAATAATAATAATAATAATGATAATAATACTTTAAAAACAGACACTTACAAAGTGCTTAACAGAGAAAACAAACCCAGGAAACAATAAAATGAGCATAAACTATAAAGGTATTTATTAACAAAAAGGCAGGTTTGCGACGATAACAACAGGAGGCGACTAAAAACTAAATGAGTCCTGTAAAACAAACGTGAAAAGGAGAACAAAAAGAGACTCTAAACTAGAGCTTTTACTAATTTGTTTGGACAAAAGAAAAGAAACCAAAGACCTATTTAACTGTTCTATCAAATCAGAAGAAAATAGATGAAAATACAAACAGCACCCAAAAGTCAACTTGCTATCTATCTATCTATCTATCTATCTATCTATCTATCTATCTATCTATCTATCTATCTATCTATCTATCTATCTATCTATCTATCTATCTATCATCATCTTTAGTTTATTCCTGCTGCAGGCCTTTTCAAACCACAGCATTGACATACTCCAGATTCCTCCAGGATATAAGTCTTATTTACTGATTGTTGTTGTCATATTCTGTATTATAATTTCTCCATGAGCGAAGTCTAAGTATGTTTGCTTGTCATCTCTAAAAACATTGCTGTATGGTAATATGAAATTTCCCAGAGTACACACCTGAAGTCTCTGCGGGCTGATCACTTCTACTGAACAAAAGCATAGGTTTACCTGTACCTGTTAGTTTGTCCTCTGCCATCATAGCTGTCAAAGGAGAAAAGTGTTCCTGTTCTGAAAGCAAAAATAGGAAATGATCCCACCGTAAATGATTCAAGGTCAAATTGTGTAAGAACTTAACAGGGAGAAGGCTTTATCCCACCTCCACAGAGTGCCCCTGATGCCTGCTTTCAGCACTGGTTAACCTTTGCACTGGGCCGCTGTCACCTTTAAAAAGTGTGTATTAATTTACAGCACCAGTTCACACGCCAGCCTTAAAGGGTTAAGTGGGGTTCAAGAGGCCCATGGCTCTAGTAAATGTGAGTGCCAATAAAGGAACTTGTGAGCTCCTTTATTGCCACTATTTATTTCCTTTATTCATCCTTATGTGCTCATAGCAGTGCATGGTGCTCCTGAAAACCTAAAAACAGGCTAAACTACTTAAAAACCCATGTTAGCTTGACAATACACTACAGTAAGATTGTTTACAACGTTAACTTTTCCTCAACAAAGCCTCTGTGTTGTAAAAGTAGAGGTTGTATGTGAGAAAATATATATATATAATTAAAAAGAAGGAAGTAAAACAGGTTTTACAGGCCTCGCATATATACTGCAGCATTTTAAGTGATTTTTTGCATGGACAGACATATTCCTTCAAACAATGCCATGTCTGCGGACACATTTTTAAGAACAAAACAATTTCAGTGAAAGCAGAAGTTGTCGTTTGCTAGATATAAGCTCTAAAATGTCATGATGGCACAAAGCAAAAAAAAAAAACTCTTAAGAATATTTCTCCTAAATAAAGCCCTTTGGTCAACTTTAGTCATACAGCCTAATGAAAGTTATCCTGTTGGTTTTACAGTTAAGATCAGACAACATTCAAGAGGCAAACAGAAGAGCTGCAGCTGACTGTAGTGTGTGAGGCTTGTTTACTCATCAGTTGTAAACAGAGATGTCAACAGGAATGTAAATGAGGTTAAACAGAGAATGCACGACTGACTGAACTGTCTTATGATCCAGTTTTGATCTCACTGATTAACATGATTATGAGATTCTCACCTCAGCATCTTGATCAGGGGTGGGCAACTTTGATAACTGAGAGGACCACATGTTTATTTTTCTATCAGGTTAGTTTTATTTTAACAAACATTTAGTAATGCACAAAGGAACATTTTAAAGAGAGAATTACAGCTCTATTTTCTTGGGAATATTGCTATTTTAATGTTTTCTCTGTAAATTTTGTCATGTTTCCTTCACTAAAAATGTTTTTTTTATATATTTCAAATTGATTGGTGGGCCATATTGAGAGAATAGGAGGGCCGCATGTGGCCCCCGAGCCACCACTGCCCACACCTGATCTTGATTGAGGTACTCAGTCACCACCAGGGGGCGCTAATCCACTTTTCTTCTCATGGCCTTAAGATCATGAGCCACTCTCTTGGATTAACCCTGTTCTCCTCTACAGCTGTATACTGCATGAAAGGATAATTAAATCATCTGTACAGAGTAGTTTTGGTTTTCAGGATGATAAAAGCTCTGGAGCTTGTTTGTTGTACATTCAAAGGTGTGCTGACCAATCACGTCTCCATAGAGGAGAGATCGTCACTTACACTTGTACGTGGGTCAGATTTTTTGCTTGACAGGCTTCTAAAAAACAATGTAATAATATCAATATATAGGTCTAATAAATATACAGATGCAGCTATTTCAATCATCCCCTTCCAGCCAAATTCCAGCCAATGGGAGCCCCCCTCCTCCACCTCTATGGGGGCCTAAATTCAGAAATCAGAAATACTTTATTAATCCCCAAGGGGAAATTTGGTTGTTTCAGTTGCTCTTATACACAGTATAGCAGTAGAAATATCAAAAATATCAAAATAGATAGAGCATACAAAATTAAGTAAAAAAAATTAAGACAGCAGGTTGCAACATGCAGAATCTTTAAGCTATGTCAATTTCCTTATGAAGGAAAAATAAAGAAGTAAAAGTGAGACCATGAACAAGGACAAGGAATTTACTCTATTAACATGTCCATTATTTACAATATGAATATAAGATGACAGCCCTGTTTGACACTTGACCACATTGACTGGGTATTGGACTGTATATTACGTTTGCTTATTAACAAATATTAACAAACATAAGAGGTGAAAAAGTGAAAAAGTTCAACATGTCATGTAGCATGTATCTTCTAATCTCAATAACTAATTTTTCTTAACTGTGAAGAGCAGTAATTGTTATCGTAATAGTAATTTGTTAATGAAGGTCGGTGCTCTCAGCGCTGTCCCGCCAACAGCTCTCTGCAGCTTTAATAAATAACCTGCAGGGATCTGAGTGTCTGCTGTTTTCTGTTAGCTGACACAAAAACCCTGAAAACTTGTTAGTGTTATTTCTTCCTGGAGGCTGAGCCAAAAGCTTCATTTCACATATTTAACCTTGAAATATTCAAACCTAATGTGTGCTTAAAGACAACTCAAACAACGGAAAGTGAATAAAAACTTGAGGTCTGGGTCTCAGAGGACAGTCGATCTGCTCCAAGTGCAGCTTCACAACAAGGTGAGCCCCTCCAAACTTTTATTATAGGTCATTTTCTCTGTTTAAGTCCTTAGTATATGTATTTTAACAGATTTATTGTTCTCTGTAAAACATTAACTGCCACTTTTAAGAACAGTCGTATTTTCTTGTCAACATTTTCTGCATCACTGAGTTTGTTGAATTAGTACTTTTCAGCCAGACAGCGCTGAAACCTCTACTTCAATTTTGTTCTCATCAAAAATACACAACATTATCTGTGGGTTGTTGTTTTAATTAAATTCGTCTTTGCTCAGATGGCTTCAGCTTTTCAGTTGATTGCGGTCCTCTGCTTGACCAGTGCCCTGTGGGTTGGAAATGTAAGAAAACTGTTTTCAAACATTTTTTTTTCTAAATTTGACCATAACATAACTGCTGTATAGATTGTTTCATGCTTAGGAGGACATCGGAATGTGACCAGTAAAAATATGTATATTTTTATATTGTTCAGTTCAAATAAAGTGTTAAACATTGTTTTTCTTTTATTTCAGGCTCATGGGAAAATGTCAGGTTGGTACAGGTCTTCTTAAGTGATCATTCAAAGGTTTAACTTTGCTCAGCTGCTTGAGTTTGTTTGGTTTTCTCGTTGCTCCGTGTTTTCACATCCAGACCAACTTTGCACCACTGTTGTGTTTTCATTTTTCCGTTTTGCATCTTAGATTTTTGCAAGACTTGCCCCGCTGGTTGGATTCATTTTGAGAAGAGCTGCTATGAGTTCCACTTTGCTGCGATGGATTGGGCTGATGCTGAGGTGAGTGTCCTGAAAATAAAGTTTCTTAACTAAAGACAGAGAATCACAGGAGAAACTGAAAAGGAAGTTAGTCTCTGTTCAAGGAAATAAAAAAGACAGTCTTAGTTTGCATCAATCAATCAATCCAATTTTCTGGAAATTCCGTGTATTTGTTTTGTTTCTCTGACCACTGAAGATATCAGACAGAATTTTTGTTGCCATTCAGTCGAGGAAACAAGTAAAGTCAGTCTCAGTTTGCATCAAACAACATGGATATGGCAGCATGTTGTGTTCCTTGGCATAGATTGCTAACCTTGAGATAACTATCCAGCATGTGATGATAAAATCAAACATAATTCACCTCTGTTGGGAATTTACAGAGTTTTATCTCTCAACCAGTCTCTAATCTTCAGCTCTGACTGTCTTCTGGCTTCACATTTTGTCTCCTGTAGCGTCACTGCACTACTGCTGGAGGAAATCTGGCTTCTGTTCACACAAAGGAGGAGTATGACTTCCTCAGGAACACAGTTTATCAGCTGACCGGCAAACACGCCATCGTCTGGCTTGGAGGTTACGATGCAGCAAAGGTGCGGCGTCAGAGATCAACAGGATCTAACTTTGACTGCATACATTTTTCTAAAGCATTTATGGATTGCACTGAGCTAAAATCTATCTCAGAGTTTGGTTTATTTCATTTCCAGGAGGGCGTGTGGCTGTGGAGTGACGGCTCTCATTTTGACTTCAAGTTCTGGGCTAAAGGGGAGCCCAACAACGCTGGAGGGAGGGAGAACTGCATGGAGATGAACTTCAGAGGTACACATGGCCCTCACAACCCTGCTGCATTGATGTTGATTTTATTTAGGTTCCTTTATGTAGTCCACAAAGTCCAAGTCCACAAAACGCATGTAGACTGGTTGGGGAAACTCCCATGCACCCTCAAAGACCCTACGCAGGGTATACAGCTCCTGAATCTGAGGTTCAACTGCCCGGCGGACCCTCCTCTCCAGTACCCCTGAACAGACCTTACCATGGAGGCTGAGGAGTGTGATCCCCCTGTAGTTGGAGCACATCCTCCAGTCTCCCTTCTTGAAAAGAGGGACCACCACCCCAGTCTGCCAATCCATGGACTGCGCTCCTGATTTCCACGTGATGCTGCAGAGTTGTGTCAGCCATGACAGCCCCACAACATCCAGGGCCTTGAGGAACTCCGGGCAGATCTCATCCAACCCCTGAGCCCTGCTATCGAGGAGCTTTTTGACCATCTTGGCGACCTCAGCCCCAGAGCTTGAAGAGTCCACCACAGGGTCAGTCATTGTAGATGGGATTTTGGCAGGATAGACCTGCCTGATTACAGACATTGTAATCTGCATCAGGCAGATGCAGCTGCTGAGCAAGGTTAATAATTGACCTGAATCCTTCAGAAGATAGAGAAAGAGTGAGCTTTCAAAAACTGTTGTCCCCATAATGCTCCATTGTACCGTTGTGGAAATATGAGTCAACAATGCCAGTGTCACTGCTTGGGGGCGCTGTTGATCCCATGGAGTTGGAGGGTTAACGTGGTGTTGGGGTGTATCAGCACTGCTTTCACACTTATTGGTTGTACCTTCATCTGTTTTGTCATTAATCGTTCTTTAACATGAACAACCACATGCCTCCGAGAGTGACTTCAGAATTTTCTCCTGTAGAAAAGCAAGAACTGTCCTTCTTAAACTAACGTGTCTCTGTTACTCCTTTTGTCCACAGGGAAGGACTTTGTCAACGACGTCCCCTGTCACATTAAGATGTCTTTCTTCTGTGAGAAGCAACTGTAAAATCTCCCAAATCTGAGCCGTGATGATGCTCCTCGACAATGTCACATGCTATGTGTGTACTCGGTGATGTATGTGTGTAAAGACATCATAAATAATCAGATTAAATAACAACTCTGATTAAAATAAAAAGTTCATCAGAAATCTGTCTCGCCTTTTTTCATTAATGTCACTTTTACAGACACTTGATTTAGAGTTATGACAGTTCTAAGTAATGATTTCTGTTGTTTCATAACACCTTGAGACAAGTGCTTATCAACAAATCAATAATGATGCATTAAAAAATGTGCATTACTTAAAACTTACTTGATTATTTTCAGGGTCCTTTTTTAAAGTCCAAGTCAGTTCCGTTTATAACCATGTTATCACTGTAATTTAAGTTGTAGTTGTTTTACATAAACATATTTTATCTATTGTATTCATGTTAATTATTGAGCTCACCTTTTTATGTACTTTTATGATAATTCTTTTATTGATTTTTTAAAAATGTATTATTACTTATTTAATGTCTATTGGACTCTCCTGAATTTAGCATTCCCTCATCTTTTCATTATGGAAATAGGCAAGTTTACTCATTTAATTGGAACAATCTCTCTCTTATTGTTTGTCATTTTGCATTTCATTGTGCAGCACTTTGCTGTCTGTCTTTTGATGATCTTTATAATAACTTGATGTTATATTCTGTTGGGATTTGTAGGATTATGTGTTTTTAATGTAGCTATACAGCAGTTGATGATTTCATGTTTTAATTTACTCTATCAGAAGTATCCTACAGAGCCCCTAAGGTGCCACGGAGAAAAAAAAAAAAATCCGTGCGCACGAGATAGTAAAACATGCGCACAAAATACTTATTCGTGCGCACGTTTTAGCTAAAATGTGTGCTCGAAATAAAGTTATTTACCACGTTTTGACTTGTCCTTGTCCAGTACGGCTTCCCGTAGTGACGTCAGATGTTTACAGACACACACAATGGAGAGAAGAAGTGAGCTAGTTAACTTTTACTTCCACCTTGCTGCTCTTGCCATGAGAGATGGAATAATCCTAAATTGGAGAACTTTGCTGCGCATACTAAAAGACGACAGGCTCAGCTAGCGGAAGGAGTACTCAGATTCAGTGAGTGTCCTGACCTGGGATGCACGGGGGGACTTGTTTGCTGCTACAGAGGCGAAGTTGTAGCTAACTTCGGGGCTAACTCCCTCCACCTTATTCAACAGGTGGCAGCAAGACACGAGCTTTGCTTGAGTCTTGAAAGTTGTGCAGCTTTTATTTAAGGTACTGATAAATAGTCTAAGGGACTGTACATACCCTGCACTCCTACATTCACAGACACAGCTAACGTTGGCTGGTTACTGGGATGCCTCAACCGAGCCCGGCTGTCTTCTTCTTCTTCTTCTTGGTTTTTACCGGCAGGTGACCACAATATTATGGGGCATTACTGCCATCTACTGATGAGCCCGGCTGTCTGTTGCCGCTTGTCTGTATAATTAAATCGAGCGCATGTTTTATCTTAAACGTGCGCACATTTTAATATATTGTGCGCACATTTTAATATATCGTGCGAACGTTTTACTATGTCATGCGCACGATTTATATATTTTTTTTCTCCATGGCACCTTAGGGGCTCCGTACTATCCTAATGTATGCTATAGAAATTAATAAAATGCAACTTTAGTCACTTTAAAAAAAACCATGTTAATCCTTTTAGAGCTTTGCAGTGAACAGATTAAAAAGGTTAGAACAGATTTAAGCAGAGCCTGTTTAACATTTATCAAAACATGAAAACCTAACAATGTCCGAGCTTAACAATAATTATCGAGCTTTAAGTCCTTTGAGCATCAAATCAACCCAAATGCCTCACCATTTGACTGTGGGCTTCAAAAGAAGTTCTGATAACTCTATAAGTGTAAATAAAAGCTGAATTTGTGATGAAATGAAGAGAAAGATAATTTTCTTCAGCTGACATAGCTCAGAGAAATTGTCTGTGAATTAAATGATTGACCTTATGGTGGTTTTGGTAAGAACCCTTAGTATATCTAATTTTATGTATTTGATGATAACAACGTTTTTTGTCATTTAGTAGATTTAAAACAGCATGTGCAGAATAATCAGAGACTGAAGCTCATGTTTGAGACTCTGACATAATTGTGATGAACTTTGAGGTCTTGGTTTAAACTTTGGTCTGCTGACATCAACTTAACCATCAGAGGTTATTTAGAGGGATTATATCCTTTAGACTCTGATCACCCTGCTGCAAAAGGACTCAAATCCATCTTGAGTGTTTTGTTCAAGCGAAAAAATGATTTATGAAATCTGCTATGATTGCATCTTACTATAATAATATATCGAATGTATGATAATATAATGTAGTTTGTAAGTCTGGGTCTCAGGAGAGAGTAAATTTCTCTGTTGGGACCCCTGATCTATTATGTTAATTTTTAAAAAATAATTCTTTATTAACTTTTTAAACTCTATTTTTTAAATGTTTTTGGACTCTCCAGAGTCTAACATTTTCTTTTTATCATGTTATCATCGTGGAAACATGCAAGTTTACTCACTTTATTGGAACAATCTCTCTCTAATTATTTGTCATTTTGCATTTCTTTTATTCTGTTTTACATAATTATGAACGTGATGGACTTTGAGGTCTTGGCTTAAACTTTGGTCTACTGGCATCAGATCAATTGCCATAGGTTATTTAAAGGGATTACCGTATATTTTTTAGAGTCTGATCACCTGCTGGAAAAAGACTCAAATCAAACCCTCAGTATTGCAATGGTGAAGTCTATGGTAGAGACCATGAAGCAAGAAATCTTAGAAAATTATATACTCTTTAATTCTTTTTCTTCACCAATTTACAAAATGAAAATTCAGCAAAAGTGCGAATTACGTTTATTAATATGATGAAACTGGTAACTAAAGGCTCAGTGCTGTTTTGTGAGTTATTTATGTTTCAGACGTTATAACTCCAGTCTGCTGAACAAATTTACTTTTTACGAGAGTAAAGATCCTTGAACCCTGGGCCATGCTCAGAGCTACGCTGCAGACATGACATGAACATTAATAAAACAAACAGATATGATATCTTCATCCATACGCTTATTAAAATTTACCCCGTGAGCCTCAAAGGCACAAGCCCGTCTGATCATGCTTTAAGGCAGGACATCAGGTTTACACTCATTTTAGTAGATACACTCTGCTAGAAACGGGTTCGATTCATTCATCCCTCAGATGTTGGTCCAAATCTCCTGCTCCACATCCCAAAGGTGCTCCACTGGATTGAGATCTGGTGGTTGATGAGGCCCCTTGAGTACAACGAACTCATCGCCATGCTGGAGAAAGCAGTCTGAGATGATCTGTATGAGTTATCTGACCACAACTGTAGTTCAGCTCCACTAGTACTCACATTTTAAGTACATGTACTCAATTTTAACTAGTGCTGAGTAGACTTTACTAGTGAAGCAAAGAGAGTCACTAGTACTACAAGTAGACTGTTCTGGGTCTACTAGTACTACTAGTAACACAATTTTTTCTACTAGTAGATGATTTTGCTTCACTGGTAAGGTTTACTTGTGAACTTGTGCGCCAAAAACCTTTAATAGTAAAACAATTTTTTTGTTTACTAGTAGTACTAGTGAACTCAAAATATCTCACTAGTAATACTAGTAGACTTTTTTTTAGTCTACTCATAGTACTAGTAAAGCCAAAAGATTCACTAGTAGTTCTAGTAGACCTAATGCAAATGAAGTAGGAGGGATTATAACCAAACACAGCACCATGATATTTTGGTTTTAATATTTTCAAAAGCCAATGGGAAGCCTGAATTTGCTTTTCCACGCCCCTTATTAACACTTAGTAGTAGTACTAGTGAACATTTTAAGTCTACAAGTAGTATTTGTAGACCCAAAGCAGTCCACTAGTGGTACTAGTGGACATTTTTTGTTCTACTAATACTACTAGTGACACTTTTTGCTTCACTAGTAAAGTCTACTCGTGCACTAGTTGACCAAAATTGAGTACATGTACCCCAAGTTTGAGTACCAGTAGAGCTGAACTACAGCTGATATCGCTGATATTAATTTTATGTCCAAACAGCTCTCCATAATCTGAGCTCTGAGACATGGAGGGTTCTCCTGCTGGACATGGTCAACATCACTCAGGCAGGCTGTGGGGGTCAAACCATGCTCAGTTAAGGGGCCCAAAGTGTGCCAAGAAAGTCTCCCCCACACTGTCACACCACCACCAGCAGCCTGGCAGGATGGGTCCATGCTTTCAGGATGTTCACATCAAATTTTGAGCCTACCACCTGAATGTGGAGCAGAAATCCAAACTCACCAGAGCGGATTCTTCTGTTGTCCAGTTTTGGTGAGCCTGAGGGAAATTGTAGCCCCAGGTTCCTGTTCTTAGCTGACAGGAGTGGCATACAGTGTGGTCTTCTGCTGCTGTAGCCCACCTGCTTCTAGGTTCAGTTTGTTGTATGGCAAATCAAACCATAACCACGCCATGCCTCACATCTCTTCATTATGATGCTCTGTTTGAACTTGACCTTGTCTGCATGCTTAAGTGCACTGAATTGCTGCTATGTCTTTGGCTGATAAGCTACTTGTGTTAGGACAAGTGTTTCTAATAATGTGTACCTTTGTTTAAAGAGTTTTCAGGTTTTTCCTGGAGACTGGGACAGAAAGTGTTTGGTCAACAGCCTCACATGATTGACTCCACGCAGTGTAAACACCTGCACAGGTATTTATCTACCTGTTTGGAGACCTCCTGACATGTTTCTGCTTCTCAGTCGTCACGGTAAGGTAAGGCTCTCAGTCTGACCTGTTATGAATCATTACTCTTTAATTAAATCTATTAGTTTCTAGTCTTGTAGTTTAGCATAATTTTTTAGTCTGTGATTTATCTTTAATTTATTTTATTGACACAAATCAGTTTGCACCAGCCGCTGCTTACTTTTCTCCACATTCTACCCCAAGTTGATCATTATAATCATGAAAAAGCTGCTTATTAACTTAAGTTTGATTAATTGAGTAAAATCTACCTCTTGATCAATAATCATCACATTTTAAGAACAGTTTTCTTGTAGCCGTTGTGCAAAGACTTCTTGAGTAAAAAATGCCATCTAACTAAACAACATTAAAACTGCAATTTAAATTTTAATATAGAGTCAGACTTTGATTATTAATATGTATTTATGGCGCCTTACCAAATATATATTTATGTTTTCTCACAGATGGCGTCAAACCCTTGGCTGATCACGCTCATGTGTTTGACCGGTGTCCTGGGGCTCGGAGCTGTAAGTAGTTATCACTTTTGTACGATTTTGTCAAATCATCTTAATTTCTTAATTCTCTGTAGTTTGTGTGGCAAGATGTCATTTTACATGTGCAGTAACAGTGAAATAAATTATTAGAGTTTAGATGAACTTCTTCTGATCAGTAAAGCTATCTCGTTTTTTTAGTTTTTATTCAATCAAATATGTTTGATTTATTTCTGGGAAGTTTTATGCTCATATTTTTATATTTTTTATTTCACAGGAATCATGTATTCTCCTAGAAGGTCTGTATTAATTATGATTGTGGAGGTGGATCCTCACTGGGCTGTAGTGGTGACTTTGTGCCTGAAATTCAGATTATTGATTATTTTGCCTTAATTCAGATTCATATATTTGATTTTATGTCCTCTAAAGGCAGGAATGGGACACTTTGGTTACCACTGGGGCCATATTAATTTAGTTTTGTTTTTAATTTCAATCTTTACAGAAATTAAACAGGGTTAAACAAAACAGTATACTGTATATCTTTTTTCTTATACTTTATTTGTATAATCTTTCTTTCTTTAAAAAGTACCTATGAATGTCAAACTATGGCATGTTTTCTGTGATATGTGCTATTAAAAATCCACTTTCTAAATATAATATATTATCAGTGAGTGAGGCACTGTTGACTGTTATTCTACAACTATCCAACTTGTTAAAGCAGAATATAGGCCCTTTAAGACTTCTTCTCACGCAGCTTTTTGTTGTTTGGATGTTCCTCGTAGACTTAACTGACATTTAGTATTTTTAGTCTCAGAGCATAACCATCTTTCACCCTGACTGTCCTTTAATTTTCTTCTTCTGTGTTTTAGGTGCCTGTAAGTCTTGTCCCTCGGGTTGGATTCAGTTTCAGGAGAGCTGTTACATGTTGCACCACAGTCAGATGGACTGGGCCGATGCAGAGGTGGGTTTGAAATGATATTTCCTACAGCCAATCAGGATCTATAATGATTTATACTGGTTTATGGAGTCTTCAAGATTTCCTGGTGACTTTTATCTCGTCCTTTTAATATGCAGCACTTTGCACTGCTCTCACTGACACATGGTTGTAATGCTGTACCACCAACGATCAACCAATCAGCCTTTCTTTCTTCCTTTCTTTCTTTCTTTCTTTCTTTCTTTCTTTCTTCACCACGAGATGGGGGCTGTAGTGCCTCAAGGGCTGTAAATGGAGGCTCATGCAGAAGTGCCAAAACCTGCAGTACCCTAAGTGTCCACTTGGGGCTGCCTGCAGAAACCTGAGACCTTAATGACTGTATGTGGGGCAAAGGTAGTCTTTACTCTGCCAAGGTAGCTGAACTGCTCCACAACCTCCACGTTCTCACCACCCTCTCAGACTCCAAGGCGTCCCCGAATGCTGAGAGCCCTCATAGGACACCTACAGTCTCTACAATGATCACTGCATCATCACCAAAGTCCAGATCAATGATCCTAACTCCGCCGAATGACACTCCACAGTTTGCTGGACCTGTTCCCTGTCCCATAATCCAGACCATACAAGCACTGAGAAGACACAGCCCCGATTCCCCCCAGAATCAACCGGGAAGAAGGCAGAGAGACCCACCACACTTCACAGAGCTCAGACAAAGCTCCAGAATCATCCAGAGGACGTCCCTATTCTGAGTCGAATGCCTTTTGGAAGTCAGTATAGGCTGCAAGTGACCCTCTGTTGATGCTGATTGTCTGGGATGCCTTCACCTGGACTCCTTAACCAGTACTAGCACACATAGAAACACTGTTCTGTAAGCTGATATAGTATAAAGTCATCTACCATCGACCCCGAGTCAACAAAAACTGTTTATTTACATCAAACTGGCCTTGTGCGTGCTGATGGGAGTTTCAGCTACTTTTACAGGACATTAATCTACAGCTTTTAGCAGCTCTTTATTTCATATAGTTTTTATGTATATCAGTTAAAATAGAAATAAAATGGAAACTGTCTCGTAAAGTGGTGCCAGCTCCTGTTGTTCACATATATTGATTTTTTTTCTGTGTTTTTATCATTATTTTTATACACACTGCAGCTGGAGGGCTGCTAAGCTGATTTTAACTGTTCTGATGTTGTTTGGACATGATTTTACAGAGACAGAAAAGATTTATTCTATTCTAAATGAGTCTAGTCTGACACCAGCTTATATGATAACAAAGGCCCTCGATCGCTATTTGCTGATCACTTTTTTTTAGAATTGAGTCATCATTTAATTGCATTTTAAATGGAAACATAAATCTTCTTGACTCACAGTTGTTTATCTTTTTTAGTGAGTTATAAGTAAAAGTGATAACTGGTTGCAAGTTAGTAATGCTTCATGTGATGGCAGACAGTCAGCTCAGTGTCTGAATGCCTCGCAGTTGTTAATTTGTGTCGATATGTTGTCTTTTTAGCGAGGACACTTTTGGACACTCACTCTACAGGATGCCAGGCTTTCACTGGTCATTCCATCGTGTGCTTACCTCCTCGAGTGACCACATTATCAAAACAACTGGTCCACAAAAAGAGTAGAGGTTCTTTATGTTGTCTCTTCTGGAAAGTTTGTCTCTTAGACAAAGAACTGAAGAGGTGGATTATTGGGTTGTTCTGTTGTGTCTTCTGATTATTTTAACTTTACTTCATGTTTTGTCTCCTTCATCAGCGTCACTGCACAACCGCAGGTGGAAACTTGCCTTCTGTCCACACCAAAGAGGAGTACGACTTCCTCAGAAAAACAGTTTTAATGCTGACTGGAAAACACCAAACCATTTGGCTCGGAGGCTACGACGCAGCAAAGGTGAGTTTTATATCAGGAGCTAATTCACCTGACCTTCACTGGACCTTTAATGAACTTGTTAATTGGTACTAATTTGGGAGATGTAACCCTTTCAGCAGGTGCCACTGATGTCTGGATGTCCTAATTATTTTTGTACTTTTCTACCTATTTTTATACTTTATTTTATTCCTCCTGACTCTTTATTTTTATTCTGACTGTACACTTATTGTGTTTGCACCATTTTATAAAGTCAGATTCCTTGTATGTGTAAATGTAAATGTACTTGGCCATAAACACAAATTCTGATTCTGATATTTAAACTGAGCATTTTTGTAGCTTTAGTCAAGATAAAGAAAACAAGCATGTAAATAAACCAAATATATCATCTTTGTCAAGGATGTATTAAGTCAAAAGACACTTGTAATTGTTTTGTCCTTCAGGAGGGAGTTTGGCTGTGGAGTGACGGCTCCTTCTTTGACTTTAAATTTTGGGGCAAAGGGGAGCCGAGCAACCATCATGGACGTGAAAACTGCATGGAGATGAACTTTCTGGGTAACTCTCACTCTGACAATGTCTGGTTCTGTCTCTTTTTTTTTTTAAGGTTATTTTTTGGGCATTTTAAGGCCTTTGACAGGAGAGAGAGAGACTTGTGAAAGAGTGAGTCACACTCTGCAAACCGACCACAGGCTGGATTTAGACCTGGACCAGCAGAATGTATATGGGTCAAACCAGCTGCCTGGTACTCTGTTTTTTATCATATATAAAGCTGTCGTATATTTCTAATTGAATGGGGCAGTTAATAAAATGTAGTGTGACTCTAAGAGTTTAAATGTTTGATGTGTTTCTGTTTGACTCAAAAAGGGCTGCACTGTAGACTTCAATTCCTTATTTCAGCTCGATTAAGAAATAATCAACACTTTTGTTTTTTTTTTATTTAAGTGTTAACTTAAAATATATTTTGTTGGCCTGACTCTTTGATTTGTAATATTGGAGAGCATTTTAATTGTGTATCGGTAAAAGTATTTAAAAGTGCTATGTTAAAACAAGATATCTTGAGTATTTCATAATATAAAGTTAAAAAATAATCACTTTTAGGCTTTTTCTCCTTTTTTTGCCAACAGGGAGGGATTACGTGAACGACATCAGGTGTGATGGCAAGAAAGCCTTTTTCTGTGAGAAGCACCAATGAAACATGAAGATGATACTTCTCCAATGACACCGTCTGGGAGGTCAACCTTCTCTCAGGTCTGGAGACAGATCTGATCAGTTCATGTTCAATTATTAAAATCATTTATTTTCACATGCTGTCTCACCTTTGTTTATTTATTTGCTGAACAGTGAGCAGTGTCGATGATCGGTTTAATTACCACCAAGAGGTTTTGTTTGTGTCGGTGTTTGTTAGTTTCTTTGTTTGTGGACAGGATCAGTCAAAAAGTTCCCAACAGATTTTGATGAAACTTTCAGAAAAAACATCGGTCACAGCTCAAGGAGGAACAGATCTTGGTGGTGATCCGATTTGTCAAACTTGACTCCAGATGGTCTCTGTCTTAAATTTATGCTCACTTAACAAATCCAGGATTCTTTCTATGCCAAGAAGATCAAAATACTCCGGTAACCATGTTTTAATGATTTCTCAAAAGTGTGAAATGTGCAGTTTTCCACACGTTTGACAAAAACTCGCCCACAGTGGCTGAGGTTTGTGCTCTAGTTTTGCTGTTGAATTTTTCTGAGTATCTGGAGGTTGAAAACCCTCCTACAGGACTGGAATTTAAACTTTAAAAGTGATTAGATAGGACGGGCTGTGTCTGGAGTCTGGATACTAACATTATAATCACTTTCAGAATTTCTTTATAAATGGAATTTAACTTAAAGGGATCCAAGAGCACAAACTCCTGCAAGGCTGTTCCAACACTGTCAAGTGAGTTATTGTCAAGAGTGTGGAAAAATGCTTGGCTTGCACTGTTAACAAATCCTTAAAACAAATCCTGGATCAACATCCGAATAAGTATCACTGCCAAATCCTAATATCTTCTTCCTTGTACCATGACCAACATTCTCTGAAACTTCATCATAATCTGTTGAGAAGTTCTTGAGTTATTTCTAAAAATGTGGAAACTGCCCTTTCTCAAAATGATAACAAATCCTGGATACACATCCAGAGTCAGATCACCACCAAAATGAAATCTCTTCTTGCTCATGCCATGATCGACATTCCCCGAAAAGGTTGTTGGGTTGTCCTGTCCACAAACTAACAAATGCAGACAAAATCATAATGTACTTTGGTGGAGGTACTAACTATACGCCCAAATCACAGAACATATGAAAGACAGATATGTGAAACAGTGCATAATGAAATAATTTAGATTTACAAACACTGACATGCTTTTAGAAATAAGATTAATTTAGAGAAGTGGAGGCCTTCAGAAACTACAGTTTCCAGAACCGGAGGATGCTGTTTTCTTTTTTTTTCTGTCCCATTTTTTTGATTTATAAGGTTCTCAAATGATCCAACCTCTGGATTCACCATCACTCCTTTTTCAAAAGAATTGAAACTCAAATTTCCTAAAACCACAGAGTTTGTTTAATTGGAAAAATTGCAGATTAGTTGGAACAACAGAGAAACGAGCTAAAACATGTTTAAGAAGTGCATCATTACAGAAGCCCTGAGAGGACAGGACAGGCATGTATATATTTAATTTTACCATATATCCTGTTAAACTTTTAAATTTGGGTAATTTTTTGGCCAAGAAATCTCAAAGAATTAAACTATTATGTGAAAAAACTGTTTTGCTATCCCAACTATATCTCGAGAAAAAAATAACTTTAATGAATTTTTCTTTCTTGTGATAGGTTTTATGCACAAATCTGAGTTAAAAAGCTGAATATGTTTTAGAAAAAACAGTAAAATAAACATGCGAGGGAGGTGTAGACTGTGCATGACAGGTAATAATCAAACAATCAGTGGATCAATATTTGAATTTCTGTTGTAAACCCTCCTGGTAAAACCCAAAGGCAGAAACAACAATATTTAATATTTAGTCCTAACTCTACTTCTTTTTCCTTAAGGCTGTTACTGTGAATTTTCACTCACTTTTATTAAAATAAGCAAACAGTGTGGTGTGAATGATGACTGCAAACAGCTGTGGAGCATTTAAAGACAGATCCATCTCAGGGACAATGTCTTACCTGCTTCTGCAGTGAGTGGGACCAAATGAGGTGAGGCTTGATTTTTACTTCATACTAGATTAATATTTATGTTCAAGGTGAAGTCTCGTTTGCTGTGTTTGGTTCTTGAGAACATTTTGCATGTGATTTTCCTCGTGAGTTATTGTCAGAATTGTTATTGTAGCTGTAATTATTTAATATATTGTTAGATTTAAAGTAGTAAGCTGTTATCCCTTGTTTTTTTGCTTCATTTATGTGTTTAATCTTTGCACAGATGGCGTCACATCTTCAGGTGATCACTCTTCTCTGTTTGACCAGTGGCCTCTTCGTTGTGATGGTGAGTTACCAGAGGAGCTGACTTTGTGACAAAAAGTCATGTTTTACTGGTAATTGCAGTTCAGAAAATGAATACTTCTCAGTAAGTAAACCTTTCTCTGTGTATTTGCTGAAATAATGTATGTGAAACATGGATGAGTCCAACCCTGAGGGCTTCTTTTCTTTGATTTCACAGGCATATGGGAATGATTCAGGTAGGCCGTCCCATAACTGTGAAATCATCTCTTTATTGTCTTCAGGACTCACGACAGATTATAGCCTCAGAGTTTGTACAAGTGCTTAAAATCCATGAAAATGCTACAACATTCATTTTCAGAGGGGTAGAGCAAGCACCTAGCCTTGTAGAGCAGACGGACCTGCCTGATTCTGAAATCATGCATATCCGTCTTGCCAGCCTCCATTGTCCAATCACTTCACTCCGCTGGAATCTTATTGGCCCAATCAGGGAAGAGAGGCGGGAGCTGCTGGAGCAGCGGACGTGACGACAACAGGAAGTGACTGCATGTTTGAAAACAATGGCGACTTCTGAAGCGGTCTCAGTTCTGTTACGCCGGTAACTGTTGTTAGCCGTTGTTAGTCGTGCTCATTGTGGCTCAGCGGCACTGTCACTGCCTCTTGCCCCGGGAATCGTGAGTTCAATCCTTGGGAAAGGAAAGGAGGTAGCCGTTATCCGTAGCGGCTAACGGCCTTTAACTGTTGTTAGCCGTTAGCCACTACGTGTAGCCGCTACTTATGAAGTGGTGTCAATATCTGTTAGCCCTAGCGGCTAACAGTTAGCTGCTAGGTAAAGTAATGCTGCGTTCCAGGCAACCCGTAACTCGGAAATTTCCTAGTTGAAATCTTCGAGTTCCAACCTGAAAGCGTTCCAGGCAAATTAAACTAAACTAAATTAATTATAAATTAAACTAATTAATAAACTAAATTAAATCAAAACTTCAGTTTGAGCACAAGGGATTCTGGTATGTAAACAAAACAACATGGCAGATATTATAAGATTTATGCTTAATCATTTCAATCACCAAAGAAGCCTGCAACTTGATCATTAGAGTGAAACGGTGCAGAAGGTAACAGAAGCTTATACTTATACTTAAATTTTATGGTATGTGTCGTTACTAAGAGGCTGCCATATTGTTTAGGCAGTGATGTGACGTCACAAGTCGTAACTCGGAGTACATCGATCTGGTACGAGTTCGACTGCCAGTGCACTTTCACGAGTTACGGGTTGCCTGGAACGCAGCATAAGTAGCCGTTAGCCGCCACGTATGCTACGTCATACGTAGCAGCGTTGCTTGATGCGGATTGGTCTGTGATGAGCGTAAGGAGCCGCGATCGTCCAATCACAGGCTCCTGTTGTTTTTGAAGGTTCTGCCCTTGAAAACATTTTCGATTCCCAGATGGATTAGTGAAATATTTCCAATCTGAAACTGTCCATCTGGGGTGTCAGGTTAGCAAGCAGCAGAGGGAGAGGTAAAAGTCTGAATAGGTTCACGGCTATGTGGCACCTACAGAGTAGGTTAACCTTTTTAAAATCGATCAGCTCAAAGACCTGCTTATATTTGGTTGGACGTCCTTCATCGATCTTTCCAGCTTCACCTGTTCTGCTCTTGTTCTTCAGGTCACTGCAGAGTTTGTCCTCCTGGTTGGTCTCAGTTTGAGAGAATCTGTTACACGTTCAGCTTAAAGAAAATGGACTGGGCTGATGCAGAGGTGGGTTTTAAATCAGATTTATTACCATTAAGTACATTCATTTTAGATTTAAACAAGGGTTGGGCAGCTGGGGGCAAGAGGACCACATGCAGCCCTTCAACCCACTCAATTAGGTCTTAAATCATTTTCCAAAATGATTAAATCTGCCGTGTGATTCAGCCTGAAGTGCCAGAAACACTTACGACAGAAATATTTCTCTATATTCTTGGATTAAATCTATTTGCTCAGGTTTTGTTTGGTGATCTAACTTTGCTGTGTTTTTTTTCTAAACCCGTTTAATAAAGCAAACAAATATATTATAAATCATTTTTAAATATATACAGAACAAATAAAGGTAAAATATTTGTTTTTCAAGGAATGAAATCATCTGATTGCATTAAAAAGAAGCTTAAATTGACTTTAATGCCGTGTTAAGCTTATTTATCAGTAATTATTTTTTAAAATGACAATTTGCAATTTTCCTTTGGTAATTTTATTTTTTATGAAGGGTACATTTTGTATCAGTGTGGCCCTCAGACAGGAGAGAAAGATTTATGTGTCCCTCTTGGTAGCCAAAGTTGCCCAACTCTGCTGTTAACAATAAGGAGGGAAACGCAGCACAGTTTGTCTTTTCAGTTTTTAACAGTTTCTCATATTTGTCCTCTCTTTTTGTGTGTTTCTCTTTCATATTTCATCTCCCTCATCAGCATTTCTGCATGACTGTCGGGGGGGAATGGGAAGAAACCTGAACATCTGGCTCGGAGGAAACGATGCTGCAAAGGTGAGATGGTTGGAAATGAACAGGAGCTCAGATCTCTTTTTATTCATTAAGGTCTTTAAAAACTGTGATGCACATTAACTTAAAGTCATTTATTTTCAGGAGGGCTTGTGACTGTGCAGTGACAGCTTCTTCTTTGACTGAAATCTGGAGCAAAGGGAGCCAAACAATCACAAAAGGAAGGAGAACTGCATGGAGCTGAACTTAAAGGTACAAACAAGTCTGGACCAGAATTTTAGAAAATATGGACAAAGTTTGAGCGATGTCCTCTGTTTGTTTTCTGGAGCTTTTGAAGCCAAACCGTGACGGCCTCCACATTGAACACTCTTAAACCAACATGCAGGGTGGAGAGGAGAAATCTTTCTTCTGTGGCTTCAGATGTTTTATCTCCGATGAAGATGTCAGTACCAGGATGTTACACCACAGTGACATCACTGAATTTCAGCAAAATAAAATGGACTGAAAGCTGTCTATCTTGCATTCTTACATCCAAAAAAAGACACTATTTTTGACAGTATTTTAAAAAATGATATATATTTACAACATCCAAAACAAGCAGGGCTGACATTTCAAAAACCAAATCACTGAGGTGAGTTTGAGGACTTTTATTGCTTAATCTGCACTGTAACTGATTTTTGTAAATGTAACAGTATTTTACCGTAATATCTACAGCTACCTACTGTAAAAATCTATACGGTAAATTACAGTAAATGGCAAAAGATTATGGGAAAAATCAACAGCATTTAACCATAATATGTAAAGTTACTGTAACATGTCTATACAGTAAATTACTGAGAAGGATAATGAATCAAGAGAAAATTCTTTTTTTTTCCCAGGAAAACTGACCAATAGCAGGAAAGTTTCTTTAGGTAAATGTTTCACATTTTTGGGTGAAACATGTACATTTGGTTGATGTACATTTCTTTTGTTTTACAAAATGATATCTTCCTGATAAATGATCAATAAAAAAGTTAAAGATATTTTGATATAAATTAAAATACAGCAAGTTCACTGTAATTTAAAATACATTTTAAAAAGTTGTAGAATAAATTATGGTTATGATACTGTAAATGAAAAAACAGTATAGATACTGTTTTTGATAATACAGCAGTAAAACTATGATAGAAAATATAGCAATAATGCTGTAAATTAAAATCGGGTCATCCAACTGTAAAGACATTTACAGGAACTTACTGGCATCTTGTTGCCAGTAAATTACCATAAAATTTACAATAACCTTATTACAGTGTGGACATCAGGTGATAAGAAAACAGAAACTCTTACAAAAAGTTCTAGTATGTTGTTTTCTGAAACAGGAAAATCAGGCAGGGTTTCACTTCTTTGTTAAGATATTGAAAATTATCAATTATAAACTTTTTGACTTTGGCTTGTATGTGTTACCAGTTATGTTGATTAAGGATGCACAAAATTGATTTTTACTTATATTTCTGAACTCATCCCAGAAACCAATACCGATATGTTTCGTCCAGGGCACTAAGTCTTTACTTCACAAAAATTGACTTTTTTCTTTCAATTTGAGTCTGTTTGTTTGAGGAACAGATGCAAAACAAGAAAAACAACATTTAACTCTTGAAAAAAATTAAACTCTTGATTTCTAAATGTACCCATGCAGTGATGATGAGGTGAAGCATTATGGTACATCTGTGTATTTTGCTGATTATATATGGCCAACATCATCCGAAAATATCAGCAAAAATACCAATAATCTTGTGCATCCCTAATACTGATGGTGTCGTGTTAAACACCAGAGGATCACCACAGGAGTTATTTTGTTTGCTTTGAGTGCCTGACTCCCGGCGCATGCATGGATTCTCTCCGAGCACTCCGGCTTCCTCCCACAGACCAAAAACATGCTCATTAGTTTGATTGGTGACTCTAAATTGCCCGTAGGTGAGTGTGAGCATGAATGGTTGTCTGTCTCTCTGTGTGCCCCTGCGATTAGCTGGTGACCAGTTCAGGGTGTACCCGTCTCTCGTTCTATGTCAGCTGGGATAGGCTCCACCCCCTGCGACCCTGAAAGGGATAAGCTTGCAGGGTCGCTGTAAATATTGGATGGATGGATGAATAGTTAAAGGGCATTCCTTGAAAAAGGGGCCTTTAGATGTCAGTGGGCCATCTTTGCTTAAATAAAGGATAAATGATGGAGGAAATCAAAACTGTAAAATGTGAAGTGTGTTACTGCTGCGCTCTTTCTCCTCATGGATTACGTGATGTCTCATCGGGTCATTAACATCTTCTGGTCATTTTCTGTTGTTCGCTGTGTTACACAACAGTGAAGTTGTCTTTAGTGACATATATCAACAGTAAGTGATTGATCATTTTTCCTAACATGGAGGTTGGACTGCAGTCAGTGTTGGCTGAGGAAAACAAGTCTATTTTCATTACAAACTTTAGACATACTTTTCTTCTTCCTCCTTTTCTTATTTATTTATTCTGACTTCTATGAGAGTGCACCACACCCGCCAGGCCCTACATGCAGTCTTTATCATCTATTCACATTTAATCACCTGGATTTGAGCGTATGAATTGGTTTGACGTTTTGTTTTTATTAAAGTTTAAACAGAAGAAGTATAGGTGTGCCTGTTTCAGTGTACCTGCTTTGTTGTCTGATATGTTTAAATGACTTAACAAAATATTACATAATTACAGTTTTACCTGTACAGCGTTGCAGCATATAGTGTAAGTTTTTGTTTGAACTTTTGTTGTGTTCGGCCTGTAGGGTGGAGGCAGTGCTCAGTATATGTATATTTATATGTATATTTATATATATATGTATAATAGCCCACATAGCATTTGTATATTCTCATAGAGACTACTATGCAGGCATACACTGAGATTTGAGGACAGTAGAATATCCTATATAGGGATGGGGATTGATAAGATTTTATTGATACCAACACTATTAACAAGTAAAGATTCTCTGTGTAATGGTTTTGTCTGCTCCTTTTCTTCAGGACTGAACAGGGAGCGTCGGACTTCTTATTCATTTTAAGAGTGGCGAAATAGATTAATCGATAAGGTCCAATTCTTGGTACGACTTAATCGGTGTATTATATAATCTGGAGAATAAGTACCACTTGTTAGTGTTATACAACTGAATGAAGTTTGCATTCCTTCTTGTTTTATAAAAAGCTACACAGCACTCGGAGAGTGACCCTGAGCACCTGGAATCATGTTGTTATCATTATTAGTCAGACAGTTATTGAGCAAAAACAATTGTTCGCTAATGGCTGTTTTCCATATCAACACCAAAATCTAATCATTTTAAGTTGGGTCCTTACCAACATATCCTGAAAGTTTCAGCAAAATCTGTTTGGCAGTTTAAGTGTAATCTTGTCTTAAACCTTAAATCTTAAACAGACAATCCAGGAAAAAAAATATAACCTCCTTGGTGGAGGTAATTACTGTAGGCACTGCTAATGTTAGCTTTAGTTATCTGATTAACTTTTTAAAACATTTGATCACTAATATTATCGCCTCTCTTAATGGACATTCTGGATATATATATCATCACAAAAATTTCCGTCTTTTCTAGATTTAGAAGAGGAAAATTTCGGACCATCCAGATCATCATGTCCTTTAGACGTGCCTCTGGTTTAAATAACTGATTTATTTCAACTGGCTTCATTGATACAATTGAGTATCGTCTGCATAACAATGAAAATTGTCATGTTTGCTGTCATATGACATCAACAAGGGGAAAGATCTGAACCTAGCACAGAACCTTGAGGAACTCAGTAACTGACTTATTGCTCATGTGTACAATCTGTTATCAATCAGGTAGGAAGACTTTAACCAATTTAAAGCAGCCCCTGTAGCACGCTCTGAAGGCAGGGCCCAGTTTGGTTCATATTAAGGTTTAATCAGGGTTAATCAATGTCAGTGTCAGCTTTATTTGTATAGCATGTTTAAATATCCAGTGGCCTACCAAAGTGCTTTACAGGAGAATAGGCAGAAACAATAAAAAAACACAATAATCAATACTCAGCTGCATTGTTCAGGTGTGTTAGTTTGACTGTTAGGCCTTTAACTTTCTACAATTTGAGTCAAAGACATTGAAATATGAAAAAGGGGTCAGATTTTTGTCTGTCTATTCTAGTAAATCAAATAACATCATTTAAATGTATTGCATGTTAGCTCAGACTAGTACGTACTTTACCAAACCACTTCATCGCTGTTTGGTCTAACAAAGCCAGTATAATCTTTGGTGTGTTGCTCCCTTTGTCCTTAAATTAAAGAAAAGTTTGGAAAATTTGGATTCATTTTGAAGTTTAATACTCAAAGTACGAGACAGCTTTTCCTGTCTGGCTTTCTTGGGGGAAATATTTTTAATTTGATCTCTTAAAGCTCCGCTGTAGGAAGTTTCTCCTGACCTGTTTTGATGTTCTGAAAACAGAGAGATGGTTGTTATAAAGTGGAGGAAGTTTCCTTATCAGAGCGGCGTTATCAGCTGAACGGCTCCAGGAAGAAAACTAAACAATATGTCTACATGCCTCAATGAGAACAAGGAAGTTAAGAAAGATTTTTAAAGCCTATTTAAGTTTCTGACTAGATCGGGTGTACAGATTATATACATGATACTTAACAAAACTCCACCTTCTCCCCCAACAAAAGAGGGGATATCCCTTTTTACCCTTTTTCCTACTAATAGATCCTCAATCCATCAACGCAGTTTCTTCTGTTGTGCTCTGTAGGATTGTTTTATGAGGACTGGTTCAGTCAATCAGACTTTAATTGTGTAGAATTTTTTGTACAAAGAAGGAGTGCTGTAGATGGACAGAATGACAAAAGGACATGCAAGACAAACATAGTAAAGTCAATTAGAACAAACAAACCCACCCTTAACAAAGCAAGGAAAAATAAGCTCATTAAAGACCTCAATTCAACAGATCTGTTGGGGAGAGGTACTGAGGAAACGCCATCATGAGTTCATAAAGAGAAAACACTGGAGATGACGTTAGAAACACTAAAACTGGAGACAGAATAAGAGTTATATTTAAAATAATAATAATATCAAGTTAAAGAAATCACTGTTTGATACTGATACTTCATCACCGTAACTCTCTCTGGGAGAGCTTTGTGGCTCCATTACAGCACATTTCTGCCCTCAGTTTCTTCACCATGTATTTATGCCAACGTGCTGTCATTACACTTCAGGACTTTCAGTGATTTGGATTCATGATTTGGGAGCCTTTTAGACAAAGTCACAGTAATCTTACCACACTCATCCCCCAAATCTGCCCTTGATAGATAGATAGATAGATAGATAGATAGACAGACAGACAGACAGACAGATGATATAGAGATAGACAGCAGGGTTGCGATAAATATTGGATGGATGGATGAATAGTTAAAGGACATTCCTTGAAAAAGGGGCCTTTAGATGTCAGTGGGTCATCTTTGCTTAAATAAAGGATAAATGATGTAAAATGTGAAGTGTGTTACTGCTGCGCTCTTTCTCCTCATGGGTTACGTGATGTCTCATCGGGTCATTAACATCTTCTGGTCGTTTTGTTTTGTTCAGTGTGTTACGCAACAGTGAGGTTGTCTTTAGTGACATATATCAACAGTAAGTGATTGATCATTTTTCTTAACATGGAGGCTGGACTGTTCTTAATTACATTTGCAGTCAGTGTCAGAGGGGAGGTCACTGAAGGGGTGCAAACCCATAAGGACTCAGGTGTCACCCTGACAGGAAGCTGGACTGGTCTATGAACACAGATGCCCTTGTTTGTTACCACAACTGTAGCTTATGGTGGAACAAATTCCCAAGGCCCACCAGAGCAAACCCCAGGAACAGACTTATTGATCAGAGACTACATGAGTTCACAGCCTGACACAGCAGGTCAAACTCTGCACGCCCATTCCCTGAAACCACTCTCGAGTTAAAGGAACTGTGGGCTATTTACGTGATTAGATTATAAACGTATCCTGAAGGAGGGAGAGTCCACGTATACGAGTTCCTTAACGCACTCTTCATGAGCTTCCTTCCTTGAATCCCACTTCAGTCCATCTTTCCTTTCAGTAATCAGTTGTTTATTTTATGGGCTGCACCCACAAAGTCATAAAACTAATCCTGACCTGGATTAGCCATCTGAGTCAGGTTTATATTTGATCTGTCAATATTTTTTCAACAGTTCCTGATCCGCTGACATAAAAGCAGGAGTGAGTTAACGTGGACATCAGTCCAGATCACACCGGTCTACCAGCACCATGAGCGCCTTCAGCCTCTTCACCACACTCTGTGAGTACTCCGACTTTATGTTTAATCTGATGAATATTTCTGCTAAAGCTCTTCATCTTGAACTGATCCCTCCTTACACTGAATTACAGTCTCTGCAGTGGGTTCCTGTATCTTTTAAGTATACTTTTATTGGTTCATAAATCTCTTAATTGTCCTGCTCCCTCTTTTTTGGGTTAAAGCTCTCGTTTGTTTCCTATAAATCAGGGTTTGGTGACCCTCTCCAATCCTTCATTGTGGTCTTTAGCCACTTTAAATATCAAAATAGTATATTTAGTGGAAATAAGTAACAAAATCTACCTTGAAAATGTCAAATATAGTATTACTTCCAAGAAAACTGAGTTATGAGCAGCTGATACTGCCTCTGCCAAACTCATGGTCATGCATCATTAAAGACAAAAAATAAAAATAAAAACAAAGGTTTTAGGAAAATATGATTTAGTAGCTGCTAAATTCTCTATAACCTTATAAAAGTTTGCATTTAAATACTGCTTTGCTTGATAAAGTAAGTACTACTCATTGCATTTAGTTTAAGATAAGATAAGAAAAGATATTCCTTTATTAGTCCCACAGGGGGGAAATTCCAAAATACACAGCAGCTGCAGGATACAAGAGAAGTATTAAATATTTAGAAATATTTAGATGTTGATATAATGACTTCTTAGCTCTTTATTTGTTCTTCATGTGAACTTTAACAGAAATAATAAAGTTGAAAGTATATTTTTGTTTATTTTATTTATTACTAATTTTGTAAATACTTTTTTCTTTTCTTGTATTCTAATTTTTTATATTTTATTTATTTATGTATTTTTTGTCTTTATTATCTAACTTGGCCCTCTGGCTTAAAGGATGAAATGATGATAATCGTCAAAGTGGCTCAATCCTGCTGTAAACACTCAGGTTCAGTTCAGTCTCAGCTTTGGCAGTGGAAACACCAAACACTACGTTTGGTACCAAACTGGGCTGAACCAGACTGCTGGATAAAAACAGACAAACTGTGAAAAGTCTCAGTGATGTTATTCTGTATATCAGCACAGTGAGAGAGCCTCCTGTCCAATCAGAGGAAAACTCTTTGTGTTTATTTATTTAAACAAGAGTCTCCGTTTAACTGTGTTTTTCTTTTCAGGCCTCGCAGCGACATTCTCACTCCTGTCTGCAGGTAAATATTTAATGCTCACCTGTAAATATTTTCTGTATATTCATCCTGAAACGTGCAAATTCACACTAAAATGTTTGTTCTGGTTGTTTCCACAGAGACTCTGACTGTATGTGATGACAGCACCAGTGTCCAGCGACTCAGCTGTGGTGAGAATCAGCTTTAAAACTTTTTATTTACACTGAAGAATGTGAATTAACCACTGGAACTCTGTTTCCTCATGGGGAAACTCAAAGTGCTGCAAACAGCAGAATAAATAAATCAGAACTGTGAATGCAGGAGTAATTGACGTGAGAAAAACAGTGTGCAAATGCAAACCAGAAAAACACATTTATATCTCAGTGATACCAATTCTGACATAACGGATCCGGGACTGACCAGCGGTAATTTATTTATTTACTATTATGTTTATCTTTGTTACTTTTTATTTTATTTTATTTTGTTTTTTATTTATTTATTTATTTTTGTCTCTGTCTTGGGTTTTGGTTGCTTGGATTATAACATTCGTCCTGTCCTTTCTCTTTTTATTTGGTCTTGTATTATCTTTTTCTTGTTACTGTCATATTTATCTATTTTATCTGAAAATATTAACTCTTGGGTACTGTATTAAAACACATCCTTCAGTCCTGTTTTTGCTGTTTGAAAGCCACAACTTTAACTGCTGTAAAAACATAGATAAATATTAATTTTATTTTTTTTAGTCAGACCTCTCCATCAAGCTCAGCCCTGATCAAAACTATTTAAAGTTTTTTTTTTAAATGCCAATTCCATGGGTGATGCCACTAATTTAGTGAAAAAACACACAAAATGACTGATTTTCAATATAAAAAATGATCAGAGGCTGGATATTTTTTCGTGCTATCACAGTCTTGGATATGTCAAAGATTAGTAAAAACATCGGCTTTGGTGCATTATTATTTTTTGCGCAGCATCAGATTTTAAGTTTTTGAATGCACCCATGACACTGCAGCGAAATGACCTATGAAAAAGGCATGTAAAGGGTTAAAATCAATAATAAAGTCTGATGATCGTGGAGACCTCGCAGTGACTCGAGGTCCGAGATATACAGGGAGCTTGTCCATCAAGGGCTGTAGAAGTTAGCTTAGTGCTCTTAAAACTGGTTTGAAACTGTGTCCTGATTTGAGACTCTGTTGTTTGTGTCCTCAGACAGCGGAGTGATCAGCGTGCAGAGAGCTCTGTACGGACGAGCAGACAGAGTGACCTGCAGTGATGGACGCTCCCCTCAGCAGCTCGCCAACACTCAGTGTTCTCAGGAAGGAACCACAGAACTTCTCAGGCAGAGGTGACGATCATCATTTAATGAAGTCTCTGTGTGATGGAAGAAGGTCTGGGTGATTGTCTTCAGGAAAAACAGTTTCTGTGTTTCCATGGACTCAAACATCATGGTCACGAGCAGCATCGTGTTCAGGATGTGACGTTTACATGCACAGAGAAACTGGAATGTTAGTTTCAGTATAAACACGATAAATACCAGAACCAAGGTTCCTGATTACTTTGGTACCTGTGAGGCTTGGTTTTACCTTCGCCAAGAACAGGATAACTCAGAACGTTATAAACTTATTTTCATGGAATTTACAGGGAATGTAGACAATGACGTAGAGAAGAAGTGATTTAATTTTAGAGGTGACCTAAAGCTGGATGTGGATCCAAGATTTTTTTTGACGATTCTTAACATTTCTAGATGGTGCAGTTTTACCACATCTTTGCTAATAACTGAAAAATTTCTCAATGGATTATCATGTTACTGACAGAAATGTTGGTCATGACAATATAGAAGAAGTGATTAGATTTTGGTGGTGATCCAAAGCTGGATATAGATCCAGGAAATTTTTAAATGATCTGTTAAATAATGCGAGACAAGGTAATTGTCCACATTTTGGCCAATAACTCAGAACGTTTGTAGTAGATCTTCATGACATTTTTAGGGAATGTTAGTTATTGTACAAAGAAGAAGTGATTAGATTTAAATGGTGATCCAAATGTGGATGCAGATAAAGGACTTTTTTAACAGTTTAACATTGCAAGGCAGGGATATAGTCCAAACTTTGCCAATAACTCAGTAATTTTTTTAACAGATTACCAAGACATTTTCAGGGATTGTTAGGTAAAGCACAAGGAAGGGGTGATTCCATTTTGTTAGTAATCCAACGTATTTTAAAGATTTTGTTAACATTGCAAGACAGGGCGATTATCCACATTTTCACCCAACTTGCTCGGTCCTAATTCAATACGTTTTTGATAGATTTACATTTAATTTTCAGGAAATATTAGTTAAAGCACAAAGAGGAGGTAATTAGATTGTAATGGTGTGGCTCATATATGGATACGGATCCAGTATTTTTTTAAATGATTTGTTAACATTGCAAGATAGGGCAGTTGTACACATTTATTATTTTGATGGTGATCCAAATGCAGATGTGGATCCAGGAATTTTTTCAACAATCTATTAACATTGGTAGAGGGCAGGGGTTCACATTTCTGCTAATAACTCAGTCATTTCTCAATAGATTTTCATGACATTTTCAGGTAATGTTGTTATGACATTAAGTGTTGTGATTCTGGTCAGGATCTAAAACCAGATTTGTATCCAGGAACTTTCCAAAGGGTTTGTTAACATTGTGAGGTCGGGTAGTTGTCCACATTTTAATAACTAAGTCTTTCTCGAGGTGTTTTCATGATATTTTCAGGAAATGTTGTTCAAGGCTTAGGGAAGAAGTGATCGTATTTTGGTAATGAACCAAATCCTGATGCACATTCAGGAATTTTTTCAGTGATTCATTAACATTGCAAGATAGGGCAGTTTTTCATACTTTCACAAATATCTCAATAAGTTTCCAATTAATTTTTATGGCAGTTTCGGGAAATGTTGATCAAGGACTAAGGAAGAAGTGATTAGATTTGGTGGTGATCCAAACATGGATGTGGATCCAGGAATTTTTTAAGGGACATTGCGAGTTAGGGCAGTTTTCCACATTTTTGACAGTAATTTACCCTGTATAACACAGGATTATTTTTGATGTTAATTTTTTATTTCTCTGCAGGTGTGATGGAAAAAAAGTTTGTGAACTGAACTCAAATGTGGTCCGAGTCAGTGATCCGTGTTACGGCATCTCCAAATACCTGCAGACCAACTTCACCTGTGTACCTGCGAGTAAGTTGGATGTCTTTTGGTTCAGATTTATTTGAGGCAAAATCTGCAAATGCAACAACATTTAGACTATAATTACATTAGTATAAAACCAGAGGGTGGGGATGTTATTACTTTCCCTCTCCTGTTATTCAGTTTTCCAGATTTTATAAAATCAGGCCTTAATGTGTGCTGATGAATTTTGGAAATTTACCAAGAATCAGAGATTTTTTTTAAATAGATATTTCAAAAGAATGACAACTTTCTGTCACATCATATTTGGCATTAGATTTGAATAAACTTGCACAGACCACTATACATCTTAAAGGGGTTATATAGCAATATTATAAATTGGTGTTGTGAGATTTAGGCTTAATTTTAGGTGTGCCTTTGGTAAAAATGCTGAGAAAACCACTGCTTTAGGGGCATAAAGATAAATATCTTTCCGGGTGCCTGTGTGGGACATAGGGGGACATTTAAAAGGGATTCATGGAAAATAAAACAAAAAGTCTGTAATGTTGTGAGGGGCACAATTGTGTACAGCTTTAAAAACACTTAAAAGAACTTAAAATAATTTCTAAAACAAACAGTAAGAAGATTGTGCTGTAATAATTTTCTGTCTTTTTCTTGTTAAGCTGTTTGCTCAACCATCCTGATCTTAAATACTTTATGTTAATTTATTAATGTCTAATCTGATTTATTTTGCTTCCACAGTTCACGTGATTGTTTGTGAGGGCTCGTATGCAAACCTTTTCTGCGGTAAGATCATTTTAAAAATAAACCTTACTCACGATGTGTTATTCACAGAGGTGTTCAGTTAAAGTTCTGATAATTGTTATTAATTTGCTGATTAGTGGATAATATATCTGTACAGCCATGTATTAGCATTGCTTCATGTCAGACTTAATACTGTATTAATGCATGGAAGAAGCTGTTTTATCTGTTTTTATTGATCTTTATGATCTATAACATTGTTCTGCTTTAGTTAAGAGTCCACAAACGTGATTTAGTCTTCCTGAAGTAATCAGATTACAGTGCTGAATCCAACTGATTGGACAGTTTTTGTCCTCTTCCTTTACCTGCAGACTTATAAATAAAAAAATGAGATCATCATTTATATCACATCACTCTTGAGGGGTGTTGGTGTCTTAGTCTGGGTCCGTGTTCCACCATTAATCGGGAGGTCAAAGGTCAAAGCCTGGCTCCGGGTGTCACATGTCAATGTGTCCTTGGGCAAGACACTTAACCCCATAGCTGCGCCCACTGCTGCGTCAGTGGCGTGTAAATGTTTATGAAAGGGCGAGGATGTGTTTCGGTGGTGCTGATGGACGACTTACATCCAAACTTCAACCATCAGTGAGTGAATGTGTTGTCAAATGTTTTTTTAGAGCAGTTTCAGGCATTTAACATTCACACAATAAGTGTACAGCGAAATAATTTCAATATGCCCTTCTTTAAAAAAAAAAAAAAAAGTAGAATAGACACAAAACAATACAACCAATAACTGTGAACATCCTCTGAATTGAGAATGCTGGAAGTCAACTTAAAAGTTAATTCATTAATACATTAAAAATAAATAAATAATAATAATAAATTAAAAAATAAAATAATAATAATAATGATGATGATGATGAAATAGTAATGATAAATTGACAAGTAAATAAAAATATACAAAATTAATTCCTGAATCAATACAAGGACATAATGAATAATGAATTATGAAAATAATTGTAACAGATTTAGAGAGATTAGGGAAGAAGCAGAAGAAGACCTGGGTGAATGTGTAGCTGTAGAAAAGCTTTGAGTTGCCAGAAAGACAAGAAAAGGACTCTTTAAGCTCGAGTCCTTTTGCCATTAACATGATGATTAAAACACTTAAGTTAATAATTTATTGATTCATCAATGTTGGCATGAGATGCTGATGGAACAGAAGTGTTTCCTACACATGCTCGATATTGGATTTTTGCTGATTTTCTGGTATTTCTAAAGTCGTTATTGCCAATTCTAATATTTTGTGTTAAGAGCACAAAGTTTCTGCTTTGCTAAAACGGACCTGTTTCTTCCACGGTGACAGCCCATTTGTGTTAAAACCACACGTGAAGCAAGAAAAACAACATTTTATTCTTTAATAAATTACACTTTGTGCACATGAAAGTGGACAATGCATGATAATGAAGTAAACAATCATGATACAGTTGTGCATTTTGACAATATATGGCATTTTCCAATTTTATTACCAAATTATCGGCTTTAATTGTTATCAGCTGCATCCCTAATGAATATTTGCTCTTTCGTGGACCCTTGGCGTGAATAATTTTACACACATTCTGCATCTCAGCACAGTTGTGATAATCTCCGTCTCCTTGTTTACCAGATGTCGGGCAGGTCATTTCTGTCCACGGCGCTCATTATGGACGTCTGGACCGCTCCATCTGCTCCTTCCAGCGCCAAGCGTCTCAACTCCAGAACGTGATCTGCTCCAAGGCTGTGAGCAGCGTGGCTGAGAGGTAACAGCTGATCAGACCGAATGATTCAGACTCAGGCACAGTATGGAGCTCAGAGCTGAAGAACAGCGAGCACATAATTCATACACCATCACTAAAGCCTCTCTCTGCTCCCACAGCTGTGACGGAAGAAACAGCTGCAGCGTCAAAGCGAGTAACACCGAGTTTGGAGACCCTTGTTTCGGCACCTACAAATACCTGGACCTGTCCTACTCCTGCCTCTGTGAGTAACTCACCTGTAGGCTTGTGTGGGAGGGGACATCATTGTATCTAAAAGCTTAGGATGCTTTATTTGTCAGTGCTCGAGATGTTAAACTGACTTTGAATTTGTGTCTAAAGTTTGGCTGAATAATAACAGGAGGTCAGATCCTTCAACATCAAACAGAGTTGATACTGACATGTTATTTTATTATCACCTCGGCCAAGGAGGTCATGTTTTACCACAGTTTGTTAGCAAGATAACCAAATAAATTAAAAAACTATTTTCATGATTTTTTTTGGGAATGTTGGTCGTGGCACAAGGAAGAAATGATTCCATTTTGATGGTGACCCAAATACAGATCCAGGAAATTTTTTTAAAGGATTTCTTAACATTGCGAGATAGGGCAGTTATTCACATTTTTTCCTAATAACTCAGTAATTTCTAAACTGATTTCATGACATGTTCAGGGATTGTTGGTCAAGGTGTAAGAAAGAAGTGATGTGAATTTGGTCATGATCCAAATCCAGATTGAGATCCAGGAATTCTTTTGAGAATGTGTTAACATGATAGTGCAGTTTTCTACATTTTTGCTATTATCTCAAAAACTTCTTGATGGATTTTCATGGAATTTAAGGAAATGTTGGTTAAGTCATAAGAAAGATGCGATGAGAATTTGGTCATTATCCAATCCAGATATAGATACAGGAATTTTTAAAAAATATTTTTCCTAATAACTCAGAAAGTATTCCACAAATTTCCATAACATTTTTCAGGGAATGTTGGTCACTGCACAAGGGAAAAGTGGTTGGACTTTTGATGGTGATTGGAATCAGGATGCAGATACAGAATTTTGTTTCAACAATTCATTTACATTGTGAGATAGGGGAGTCGTTCACATTTTCACTTACAACTTCAGAAGTTTTTGTTGGGCTTTCATGAAATGGCAAGGCATTAGGAAGAAGTATTGTGGTTTTGGTCATGATCCGAATCCAGATCCTGGAATTTTTAAAAAGATTTGTTAACATTGAGAGATATGGCAGTTGTCTGCATGGAAGATTTTTAGTACACCCCTATCAGATCATGTTTTATTTATTTTAAAACCAAGTCATTAATAAGTTATGTTTCTTAAAGGTAAAGGAAGTAGTCTGGGCATTTACCTTGTTCTTAAAAAGTGAAGTTTTTAGTCATTCTGGTATTTTTGTTTATGATCAGTTCTAGAGATTCAAAAGCAAGGCAACTGGACTGTGTAGAGTTTTATGATCAGTTCATTTAAAAATATTAAATTAAATTAAATATGCTCAAACATGACTTTTTGGGTTCATAATGGTCATCTTCTAACCTGAACCTGTTTTCTTTTTTTCAGATCCTGCATGAGCTCAATGAAATCCTGAACATGTTTCACATTTGAAAGAAAATGCAATTTTTCACTTGGAACCGGAGATGTTGAAAATATTGCAAATTGAAGGATCAATTTTAATGTACAAAAGCCTTTAATGTTACAATTCTTCTCAATTAATTTCACTGATTTTTGTGTATTTTTTGTGTATACGTTGTAAATTTAGAAAAATACAAATAAATGTATTTAAAGTTGCTGACTGGTTGGTTTTTGCTATATCACAACAAAAAATAAACTCACAGAAGAGAGCAATCTCATAAAACATGTGAATGTTTCTTAAACTTAAGCTGAAAGTGCAAGTAAAATATGTCATGAGGGTTAAAAGACTGTCCAACTGTGTCAGGGCTGGTTGTCTTAATTGGAGTCACAGCAGCAGCCCACAGGCCCATCATCAGGACCTCACATTTCATATTGACTACAAATAAAAAAAAAAACATATACTTCACAAAGAGCGGAACTTAGTGCATGTCACTTTAAAAGATTTCTGTGGAGTAAATGCAATTTCACGTCCATTTAAAAAGATATCCATAATAAAAGCTAATTTTTAGCTTATGTTTGAATATAAATGCCCAAAAATGTCTGAATATGCTAATACGAGACTTTTGGGTCCTGAAAAGGCAGGAGGTTATTCATGCCTCAATTGAAAAAGTGACAAAAGTTGTTTCCTCTCAGCTCAGGATTTGAAAAAACACTAAGGCTAACATATGACATTTTTCCCATTTCAGACTCCGAAAAAAAATATGCTCAAACATGACTTTTTGGGTGTAAAACAGGCTGCAAAACGCGCTGGTGTACACGGTTTTGTCATGTTTGGCATCAAAATTGACTTATGAGCCTTTTTCTCTCAGCTCAGGATTTGAAAAAACACTAAGGCTAACAGATGACTTTTTTTCCATTTCAGAATCCGAAAAAAAATATGCTCAAACATGACTTTTTGGGTGTAAAACAGGTTGAAAAACATGCTAGTGCAGACGGTTTTGTCATATTTGGCTTAGAAATGGACTTATAAGCCTTTTTCTCTCAGCTCAGGATTTGAATAAACACTAAGGCTAACATATGACTTTTTTTCCATTTCGGACTCCAAAAAAAATATTCTCAAACATGACTTTTTGGGTGTAAAACAGGCATAAAAACGTGCTAGTGCAGAAGGTTTGGTCAGATTTTGCTTCGAAATGGACTTCTAACTAGTTTTCTCTCAGCTCAGGATTTGAAAAAACACTAAGGCTAGCATATGACTTTTTTTCCATTTCAGACTCCGAAAAAAAATATGCTCAAACATGACTTTTTGGGTGTAAAACAGGCATAAAAACGTGCTAGTGCAGAAGGTTTGGTCAGATTTTGCTTTGAAATGGACTTCTAACTAGTTTTCTCTCAGCTCAGGATTTGAAAAAACACTAAGGCTAACATATGACTTTTTTTCCATTTCGGACTCCGAAAAAAAATATGCTCAAACATGACTTTTTGGGTGTAAAACAGGTTGAAAAACATGCTAGTGCAGACGGTTTTGTCATATTTGTCATCACAATTGACTTATAAGCCTTTTTCTCTCAGCTCAGGATTTGAAAAAACACTAAGGCTAACATATGGCTTTTTCTCTCAGCTAAACAAGACTTTTTAGGTGTAAAAAAGGCCAAAACACATGCTAGTGCAGACAGTTCGGTCATATTTTGCTTCAAAATGGACTTATGAGCCTTTTTCGCTCAGCTCAGGATTAGAAAAAACATTAAGGCTAACATATGACTTTTTTTTCATTTCTGACTCTGAAAAAAAATATTCTCAAACATGACTTTTTGGGTGTAAAACAGGCATAAAAACATGCTGGTGTAGACAGTTTTGTCATGTTTGGCATCAAAATTGACTTATGAGCCTTTTTCTCTTGGCTCAGGATTTGAAAAAACACTAAGGCTTACATATGGCTTTTTTTCCACTTCCGACACCGAAAAAAAAATATGCTCAAACATGACTTTTTGGGTGTAAAACAGGTTGAAAAACATGCTAGTGCAGACGGTTTTGTCATATTTGTCATCACATTTGTCTTATAAGCTTTTTTCTCTCTCAGCTCAGGATTTGAAAAAACACTAAGGCTAACATATGACTTTTTTCCATTTTGGACTCTGAAAAAAAATATGCTCAAACATGACTTTTTGGGTGTAAAACAGGCCAAAAAACATGCTAGTGCAGAAGGTTTGGTCAGATTTTGCTTGGGAATGGACTTATAACTAGTTTTCTCTCAGCTCAGGATTTGAAAAAACACTAAGGCTAACATATGACATTTTTTCCACTTACGACTCCGAAAAAAAATATGCTCAAACGTGACTTTTTGGGTGTAAAACAGGTTGAAAAACATGCTAGTGCAGACGGTTTTGTCATATTTGGCTTAGAAATGGACTTATAACTAGTTTTCTCTCAGCTCAGGATTTGAAAAAACACTAAGGCTAACATATGACTTTTTTTCCACTTACGACTCCGAAAAAAATATGCTCAAACATGACTTTTTGGGTGTAAAACAGGTTGAAAAACATGCTAGTGCAGACGGTTTTGTCATATTTGGCTTAGAAATGGACTTATAAGCCTTTTTCTCTCAGCTCAGGATTTGAAAAAACACTAAGGCTAACACATGACTTTTTTTCCATTTCGGACTCCGAAAAAAAATATGCTCAAACATGACTTTTTGGGTGTAAAAAAGGCCAGAAAACATAATGGTGCAGACGGTTTTGTCATATTTGGCTTAGAAAAGGACTTATAAGCCTTTTTCTCTCAGCTCAGGATTTGAAAAAACATTAATGCTAACATATGACTTTTTTTCCATTTCAGACTCTGAAAAAAAATATGCTCAAACATGACTTTTTGGGTGTAAAACAGGCCAGAAAACATGCTAGTGCAGACGGTTTTGTCATGTTAGTCATCACATTTGACTTATGAGCCTTTTTCTCTCAGCTCAGGATTTGAAAAAACACTAAGGCTAACATATGACTTTTTTTCCATTTCAGACTCCGAAAAAAATATGCTCAAACATGACTTTTTGGGTGTAAAACAGGCCAGAAAACATGCTAGTGCAGACGGTTTTGTCATGTTTGTCATCACATTTGACTTATGAGCCTTTTTCTCTCAGCTCAGGATTTGAAAAAACACTAAGGCTAACATATGACTGTTTTTCCATTTCGGACTCCGAAAAAAAATATGCTCAAACATGACTTTTTGGGTGTAAAAAAGGTCAGAAAACATAATGGTGCAGACGGTTTTGTCATATTTGGCTTAGAAAAGGACTTATAAGCCTTTTTCTCTCAGCTCAGGATTTGAAAAAACACTAAGGCTAACATATGACTTTTTTTCCATTTCAGACTCCGAAAAAAATATGCTCAAACATGACTTTTTGGGTGTAAAACAGGCCAGAAAACATGCTAGTGCAGACGGTTTTGTCATGTTTGTCATCACATTTGACTTATGAGCCTTTTTCTCTCAGCTCAGGATTTGAAAAAACACTAAGGCTAACATATGACTTTTTTTCCATTTCGGACTCCGAAAAAAAATATGCTCAAACATGACTTTTTGGGTGTAAAAAAGGTCAGAAAACATAATGGTGCAGACGGTTTTGTCATATTTGGCTTAGGAAAGGACTTATAAGCCTTTTTCTCTCAGCTCAGGATTTGAAAAAACACTAAGGCTAACATATGACTTTTTTTCCATTTCGGACTCCAAAAAAAATATGCTCAAACATGACTTTTTCGGTGTAAAACAGGTATAAAAACATGCTAGTGCAGAAGGTTTTGTCATATTTGGCTTAGAAATGGACTTATAACTAGTTTTCTCTCAGCTCAGGATTTGAAAAAAACACTAAGGCTAACATATGACTTTTTTCCCATTTCGGACTCCGAAAAAAAATATGCTCAAACATGACTTTTTGGGTGTAAAACAGGCAAGAAAACATGCTATTGAAGACGGTTTTGTCATGTTTGGCATCAAAATTGACTTATAAGCCGTTTTCTCTCAGCTCAGGATTTGAAAAAACACTAAGGCTAACATATGACTTTTTTTCCACTTACGACTCCGAAAAAAAATATGCTCAAACATGACTTTTTGGGTGTAAAACAGGCCAAAAAACATGCTAGTGCAGACGGTTTTGTCATATTTGGCTTAGAAATGGACTTATAAGCCTTTTTCTCTCAGCTCAGGATTTGAAAAAACACTAAGGCTAACATATGACTTTTTTTCCATTTCGGACTCCAAAAAAAAATATGCTTAAACATGACTTTTTGGGTGTAAAAAAGGCCAGAAAACATAATGGTGCAGACGGTTTTGTCATATTTGGCTTAGAAATGGACTTATAAGCCTTTTTCTCTCAGCTCAGGATTTGAAAAAACACTAAGGCTAACATATGACTTTTTTTCCATTTCAGAATCCGAAAAAAAATATGCTCAAACATGACTTTTTGGGTGTAAAACAGGCATAAAAACGTGCTAGTGCAGAAGGTTTGGTCAGATTTTGCTTCGAAATGGACTTATAACTAGTTTTCTCTCAGCTCAGGATTTGAAAAAACACTAAGGCTAACATATGACTTTTTTCCATTTCAGACTCCGAAAAAAATATGCTCAAACATGACTTTTTGGGTGTAAAACAGGCTGAAAAACATGCTAGTGCAGACGGTTTCGTCATCTTTGGCTTAGAAATGGACTTGTAAGCCTTTTTCTCTCAGCTCAGGATTTGAAAAAAACACTAAGGCTAACATATGACTTTTTCTCTCAGCTAAACATGACTTATTAGGTGTAAAAAAAGGCCAAAACACATGCTAGTGCAGACAGTTTCGGTCATATTTTGCTTCAAAATGGACTTATGAGCCTTTTTTCGCTCAGCTCAGGATTAGAAAAAACACTAAGGCTAACATATGACTTTTTTTTCATTCTGACTCCGAAAAAAAATATGCTCAAACATGACTTTTTGGGTGTAAAACAGGCATAAAAACATGCTGGTGTAGACAGTTTTGTCATGTTTGGCATCAAAATTGACTTATGAGCCTTTTTCTCTCAGCTCAGGATTTGAAAAAACACTAAGGCTAACATATGACATTTTTCCCATTTCAGACTCTGAAAAAAAATATGCTCAAACATGACTTTTTGGGTGTAAAACAGGCCAAAAAACATGCTAGTGCAGACGGTATGGTCATATTTGGCTTAGAAATGGACTTATGAGCCTTTTTCTCTCAGCTCAGGATTTGAAAAAACACTAAGGCTAACATATGACTTTTTTTCCATTTCGGACTCCAAAAAAAAATATGCTCAAACATGACTTTTTGGGTGTAAAACAGGCATAAAAACGTGCTAGTGCAGAAGGTTTGGTCAGATTTTGCTTTGAAATGGACTTATAACTAGTTTTCTCTCAGCTCAGGATTTGAAAAAACACTAAGGCTAACATATGACTTTTTTTCCATTTCAGACTCCGAAAAAAATATGCTCAAACATGACTTTTTGGGTGTAAAACAGGTTGAAAAACATGCTAGTGCAGACAGTTTCATCATCTTTGGCTTAGAAATGGACTTGTAAGCCTTTTTCTCTCAGCTCAGGATTTGAAAAAACATTAATGCTAACATATGACTTTTTTTCCATTTCAGACTCCAAAAAAAATATGCTCAAACATGTATTTTGGGTGTAAAAAAGGCCAAAACACATGCTAGTGCAGACAGTTTGGTCATATTTTGCTTCAAAATGGACTTATGAGCCTTTTTCGCTCAGCTCAGGATTAGAAAAAACACTAAGGCTAACATATGACTTTTTTTTCATTTCTGACTCCGAAAAAAATATGCTCAAACATGAC